>JACCIX010000399.1:0-221485 GCA_025506515.1 Flaveria trinervia
AAGTTTACCCTTTTTATTTTATAACTTCTATAACTTTTTATATATTGTTATATTTTTATAATAGTTACATCATAAATTCGTCTAATTTTTCTCTTTAATTCCAATATAGTCTCGAAAAATTTTAAATTTTTTGTTTCCAACGTTACGTGTTACATTAGTGTAAGTTGTAGATAAATGTATGGTATGGATGTTATTTCAATGTTAGAGTAATGTAACACCATGCAACATACTTAGTTACAATTATTTACATTATGTTAACTACAAGTTTATATTAACAATAACTAAAAACTAAACCAAAAGTATATTTTTTTACATAAAACCTTCAAAGTCAAAATGATCTACTAGAACTTGCATGTGAATTACATCAAAGAAAACAAGGTGTTAATGATATCATATTGCAATTCATTACAGCCAATCTAATTGATCAAACTAGATGCTGTGATCCTAACACAGTGACTTGAATTGAAACAACATATATAAAAACTAAAAAAATTAAACTTTAAATGAAACTTAATATGATGCATCACAGGTGCCTTGTAAAATTTATTATAAAAATTACACCACTAGATTCATCATATTTTTTTCTTTAATCCTATTATAATATTTCAATAAATATCACTCGTACATACTTACATCATGTTGTGCTTTCACGACTCACTAAACGGGGGATCAAAATCTTTGCGTGGTAGAGGAGTCAAGGAGGACGAAGCGAATGTAGAGGACACAACATATCCAGGGAAGGAAGATGGACTGGACTCACTCTCATTCATGGCATGGGCAAAAGCAGCCCTAATGACTTTCAGTGAAGATATGCTTATACGGCGAAGTCAGTCACAAAGTCTATGTTCGTATGCTTTCACTCTAAGCCGACCATCCAAAAAGGATGTGCACAATTGATCATTGACCGCAGTCTTCTCTTTTCCTCCCAATGTAATCTAATGTAAACCAATGAAAACTAATGTAAACCAATCTGTAAACTAATGTAAAAAATATCACTCGTACATAGTTACATCATGTTACAATGTTACTCATACGTGGTAAATATATGTAATCTAATGTAATCAACGAAAACATCTACTACACTATTAATTACCGGATGTTACACCACTCCAACTAATAGTGACACAATCATTACAACAACCAAACGACTTCACATCAATGTAAACCAATATAAGCTAATGTAGATCAATATTAACCAATGTAAATCAATCTGTAAAACAACTGACATTAAACAATGTAACTAAACCTCAATTATTTTAGAAACCTAACAGCCAAAACAACATTAAACCATATAACTAAACCATTGTAAAAAATCTCAATATTGTAATTAAAGCCATATTAACAAAACTACAACACTATAACAAAAAATTCATCATTGTAAGACTATTGTAACAAAATTAACCCAATAAATATGTATACCACATCAATGTAACAACAAAACACTAAACGACTTCACAGTAATGTAATCGATATCAACCGGTGTAAATCAATCTGTAAAAAAATGACACTAAACATATAACTAAACCTCAAAAATTTTAAAAACCTAACAACCAAAACAACATTAAACCATGTAACTACACAACTGTAAAAAAATATATCAATATTGTAATTAAAGCCATATTAACAAAACTACAATAATGTAACAAAAATTTATCATTGTAATTAGACTATTGTAACAAAATTAACCCAATAAATATATATATACCATCACTAGAATAACAAACCTTATTCATGTGATTGATTAATGAAACATATCAGAGCTTAACATTAGTTCTTTCTGTTGATGATGATGGGATAAAAACAAATAAAACCAACAAAAATAAAACCTTATGCATCACAATTACTGTAGTCTTCTCCTGATAGCCTTCATTCTCCAGTTATCTAAAAAATTAAAAATAATTAAAGTTGATTTAACAATATGCAAAAATGGTTTCTGATAGCCATCACCTTTTTCTTTCCTAAATGTAACACCCGGTTATTCTAATAAAGAAAATAAAAAAGAAAGGAAAACATCAATTAACCCAAGATGAGGGGTTAAAAGTATCAAAAGGGTAAAAAGGATAAAAGTTGGTACAAAAGCAACATGGCCGCCCACACCATGGTACTTTTGACCTTTTGCAAATCGGATTTAGAGAGAGAGAGAAAGCAGAAACACATACTCTCGGTTTGAAGATAAAGAAGAAGAAGAGAACAAATTCAAGGTAAGAATTCGTGGTTTTAAGTATTTATGACGGGTTTTATCCCGGATATATGTTTATGTGCTTATGTGTTTGTGTATGTGCTCGGGTGTGTGTGTTGGTGGGGTTTTTAGGTGTTTGAACTCTGTTGCAAGCAGGTTAGAAAGAAGGAACACCCAAGTTGCACTAGGTGAGTTCTAGACCCCAGTTTTTACTTGTTTTAAACTCTCTTTGCGGCTAAAAATGTATTAAAATGATTTTACAAAGTTTATGTATGTATACCCTTATGTATTATGCATGTTGGATGATGATTCTTGAATGCTTATAGGTTGTTTATGTTTAGAATAGCCCTGGTAAGCTTAGAACAAAAAGGTTTGATGATTGGGTTCGAAAACATCCTAGAAACATGTTATACAGAAGGTTCATGCGCCTAGATAAGGCTCATGCGCCTGGGAATGCCTTAGAAGAATTTAAGTGTAACCCATGCGCCTGAACAGTAGTCCATGCGCCTAGAAATATTAGTCGGATGACTAAGTGTAGGCCCATGCACCCCAATAGTGCCCATGCGCCCAAGTGGCCTATGCGCCTAAGTGTCCATGCGTCCGAATGACCCATACGCCTAAGTGTTCATACGCCTAAGTGTTCATACGCCCGAATAGTGCCCATGCTCCTGAATTGTTCATGCGCCTAAGAGTAAAGCAGTTAAGTGTTGACTGATGCGCCTACATAGTAATGAAACGCCCAACAGGGCTCATGCGCCAAATAGTGTCTAAGCGCCCACGGTTAGAATTTAATACAGAATTCTTAGGAGTTTGTGCTCTTAGGGTTTTGACCGAGGTTTGACTAGGGCTTATTAACAATGGGTTTCATGCATGCTTGTGATTGCCTTATGATTGTTCCTTATTATTATTATTGCTATTATTATTATTACTTATAGTGTGTGACTTTACGTGGTATGTTTATTATCGTAACGTAAAGTATATTGTAATAATAAAGAGAAAGCGCAATAAAGAAGAGAAGAGAAACATAATAAAATGTTAACAAGTCTTGCAAGCTTACAGGAGGTACACGACCGTGTTGTGGTTAGCTCAACTGTGCTGCGGGTTAGCTACCCTATTATGCACACAGGGCCAGTCAATTGAGATTGGAAGGACCTTTGGAGCTTACCCTAGGTGATTGGGTCGGCCTTGTATACAGTAAACATAACCCTCTTGAGGGATGTAGATGGCCCATCACCAGTTTTCACCGCGCATACAGTTTAGGGTATTGCTCACTGGTCCATACAGATAGTGAAAGATAAAGATAAAAGAATACAGAGTAAACAAGACATACAGTAAAGAGAACGAACAATATCTGTTCATATAGTTAATGTGTGCTCGCATACAAAGTAAAGAGTTGTATTTCATAGAAAAAGCATTTTCTTATACAACATACAGAAAGTATTTTATTACTTTTAAAACTAGAGCTCACTTAGCAACGCTGATTTTTATACATTTTCAGTTGGCAGGTAATTATTGCTGAGGATGGCACGAGGGTGAAGCCACTCGGCAGGGAAAGACTGACATCCATTCGTATTTTATGTTGATGTTGTTTTGTAATACAGTAAAACAATTCTTATGTAATCAGTTAAACGATGATGTATTACTCAACAACAGTATTTTAAACGAAATGAATGGTTTTTGATAAATTATTTCCGCTGCTTAAGTTTGTATAATTATAATGTTTAATGTTTTAACTGTTGTGATTGACCAACTGTGAGGTCTCCGGGAACGGGGCCTTACAAGTTGGTATCAGAGCCAAAGTTTAAGAGAATTTGGTTAAATAAAATTTTTAAAACCTAAACTTAAACTGAAAATGGGACAAATGGAGGGATGTCAGCCCGAGTAGCTACGTGCCATCAGGTAGTTTCGTAATGATAACCGGTATTATGTGCGCATGCTATTTGATTTATGTGCTCTTAGTAGATTTAGATACTGATTAGGTCAGGATAGGAGGTGTTTGGGGTATGAAGAGTAAAGTAAGTGGCTAATCACAACTAGCCACTGTAATTAGGGACTTACTATACTTCACAAGTGTCTAAAATTTAGGTTAACGTTTCATATCAGCATCAAAAGATAGAAAAAAATATTTTTTATCAGAATCCAAAAGTATAACATGCTAAAAAATATGTTATGACTTTTAATTTGTTAAAATATAAAAACTGAGTGATCTAGTTAGAACACTTTTAAAACTTGAGTTATCTAATTGAAACACTTTTAAAACTTGAGTTATCTAATTAGAACACTTTTGAAAATTAGTTACTATTTTACAAAGTTACTCTTTTTAAAACGATTTGAGTTGTATGTATTTTAAAACCAAGTTTGCTAACAGTTATGTGTATTTAAGTTTTACCATGTCACTACTATGCATTTTTTAAGGTTGTAGAATGAGGATTAAAGATGTGTGTGATATGGTCGGATTGACTGAACTAAATCCAGTTAACCGATTTGGTTGTTATTTCATAATTTACTCGATTTGTTTGTCGTTTTTTTCCTAAACAGTCATATATATAATTTTAAGATTCAAACATGTCTAGATTAAATCAATCAGTATTATATTATATTTTATGTTGTATGCGTTTGTAGTATAAATAACTATTTATGTCTTTATATTTTATCCACTATTGTTACGTGTTATGTTTCCTCTATTGTACAAGGCAACGCATAACACCAAAATTGCTCTCTATCTCTGTTCTTATTTCATTAATTGTTGTTATGCTGAAATACAAGTTCTATATCCCTTGGTTAAATGAGAGAACTGTCTCCATCTCATTCTATCCATGTCCTATCAATAGTATTGCAATAGAAAATTTATTATGTATTATGTTTCTTTAGTATACTTTGTCATGTATCCACAATGTGGATTCTAGGCAACAATTATGACCAACTTTTTATAATTTTCAATATGCTAGGGGTAAGGTTTTGAGAACTGCATGTTGTGCATCTCTATTTAGCATGGTTGGCTTAAAAACATGTGTACAATGTTTAAAAACATACATAACGTAATTCATACAAGCGCATTTAATAAAATAAACGTAAAATACTAAATTCTTGATAGAGTTGCACAAAAAATGACATTTAACTACTGGTTCAAAATCATAAGTTCCTAACACGACCAAATTACACCTTTCTTACCAAAAACACCAAAAGATATTCAATGGTGCAGACTCACAATGACTTTATGAGTTTAAAACAGTTTAACACGATAGATAACCATACGATAAACTTAAACAGATAATAATCTTAAGAACCCTAAAAGTTTTATTAGGAGCAAGTGAGAGTGTGAGATTTGAATTTTTCCAGCTCTGCAATAACCTCTTGTTGTGGGCAATAAATTAAATCAATCATCCGCCATATCTGCACGTGTTTGAATCGTATTCAGTTTTAAGATTCTAAATGGCAGATACATTTAGCTCTGTTTAAAAAGCCCAGAACTCGAAACTTCCTTGAAAAATTTTATTTGTAAATGAGTCGAGCTCGAGCCAGGGCAAGCTCACCCGTTTGGCTCACATGTTAAATATGTGTGTAAATTCTACATGTATGTAAAAACTATTAAATTTGTTAATAATCAAGCCATCTAGAGCTCAAATTTCAACTCATTAACAATAAACTAGCCAAACTCAAGCCGAAGCTAGCTCGGCTCCCTCATTAAGCAGCCCTAGATAGATAGTCCACGTGGCAATTTTAACCCTCAAATGGTCCAAACAAGAAAAAAAATAGCCAAGAAGACCAGGTCAAATGGATTAAACGTGTTGAATCCCCACAAAAATGTGTTTTAATGTGTACAACCTCCTAAATAGTTTTCACTCAAAAATAATACTTTTGTTGTAATGGCCCGGTCCTTGTAAGCTTGGCTAATGAGTTAATTTTTTGATGGAATTTTGTTTTTTTAACGGACTAATGAGTTAATAATTAAAGAAAAGGTATAAAAGCATTTATGGGCCAACCCTACCCTATCCAACCTGTTTTGGCAGGTACCAGAAGTAACTCACCTGTAAGGTTCCACCCCCACCAGTGCTTTCATCATCGTCAGACACACTAACGATCGTCCACGGATCATGTGCATTCCAGTGAAAATCAACCACCTTGTCCCTACAATTTACACAAATGTCATTTACCACATCTGAAGAAGCATAGTTGAAAAGTAAATGTGGCTGATCAGGAATGAAGCTAAAACACATGATATCATGACCCATTAATGGGTTGATATCGTAAAATGCATATGGGTTCATTTGGATCAACTCTAATGAAAGAACAAGTCCTTTTGGGTCTACTCAATTTATAAAATGTGTCAAAGCATGCCACTCTTAAATGACATGCTATGTAGTGTGTCCAAATGGGTTAGCACCACCATTGTTTCTCGGCACCATAAACTTAATGTTGCAGACACCAAAAGATAATTTCTCCTAAAACAGCTCATCCAACCTGAGTTCATTGTTTTTGACACAAACAAAATTGGTTCTTTTATTTTTTTAAAGAAGTCTTTTTTTGTCCGGTCACCCAATCAACCCCACCCATTTTGCTAGGTTTTCAAATTGCAAAATAAGTACAATATTGAACATAATGTGGCTTTTACTTTTAGTGGTAAATAACCATTATCCAAAGCGCCCCTCAACAATGCAAAATGAAAATGTTTGGCCCAAAAGTTAAAGTTGTCATTATAGGGGTGTGCAAGAAACCAAAATAACCGAACCGCAACCGAAATAACCAATGTAACCGAACCAAAGAAACCAAAACCATTAAGAAACCGACGGTTTGGTTTAGTGATTTTTTAAAAACCGATTTTTTCGATTCGATTTCGGTTTTGCTTGTAACAGAAACCAAAAAAACCAAACCGAAACTATAAAACCAAAATTGTAAATTTAGAGGTGTATTTAATAGGATTCAAAATTGTGATCCCCTTCTCATTGATAATGATATATTTATAATACATTCAAGATCCTACTTTCTAGGATTACAAGCATATCACAATCATAATATTATCAACTAACTAATATATCGAATGTCTATCAACTATCATCGATGTTTACCTAATATCGATAGTTATCAGATACCCCCGTAGTCTAAGGTGGAGGACTTCACAAGCTAAGACTGGACCTGAAATCATCAAACACACCCGTGGAAGGCCTTTTGTAAAGATGTCATCTATTTGATAGCAAGAAGGGACGTGTAAAACACAATTTGACCTTGGCGAACCTTGTCTCGGACGAAATGAATATCGATCTCTATTTGTTTTGTCCGTTGATGCTAAATAGGATTGTTAGTCATGTAGGTGGAACTCACATTATCATAGTAAACATGTGAAGTGCGTTGAGGAGGACGACCCAATTCGAGAAAGAGGTTTCATAGCCAACAAACTTCAAACCACATTGGCACCCCGCGGTATTTTGCCTCTACACTAGAGCGGGAGATAGTGGGTTGATGCTTAGAGGACCAAGAAAGAAGATTGCCGCCCAAATAAATGTAGTAGCCAGATGTGGAACGACGAGTGTCCGGACACCCCGCCAAATATGCATCCATGTAAGAAATAAGTATGGATAGTTGGGTCGGACGCATAGTTAGACTCATGGAAATAATGAATTTAATGTATCGAAGAATCTGCTTAAGGGCATGAAAATGAGAGGTACGTGGGGCGTGCATATCCATGCATACTTGTTGCACGGCACAAGAGATGTTAGGTATGGTGAATATCAAGTATTGAAACGCCCCAAGGAGACTGTGAAAAGTGGTTGGGTCGTCTATAGGAGTGTCGTCATTAAAGCTTAGTTTACCTATTGTATCTTCGGGAGTATGAGTGGGATTACCATTTTCCATGTGTGCACGTTTTAGTATGTCCATAGCATATAGTTGTTGAGATAGAAATAGACCGTGAGAGTTACGCTTGACAAAAATGCCCAAGAAATAACTCAACGGGCCAAGGTCTTTCATTGCAAACTCAGGTGGAGAGGAGGTGGTGAGTATTATTTCATCCAAAGAATAGCAGTAGATAAGCAATGTCGGGCCCATGTTTGTAGATGAAAAGAGAATGATCACAAAAGCTGTGATGGAAGCCCAACGTCGAAACATAATCTGTAAAGCGTTGATACCAAGCCCGTAGAGCCTGTTTAAGACCGTATAGGGATTTCTTGAGGAGGCACACATGTTTTGGGAAGTTTGGGTGACAAAATCCCGCTAGTTGATGCATGTAAACTGTCTCCGGGAGGTTCCCATGGAGGAATGCGTTCTTGACGTCTAGTTAATTGATTTCTCAAAAGTTAGAGATAGCTATGGAGAGAACTGTCCGGATGGTAGCCGGTTTGACACCGGACTAAAGGTGTCCCCGCAATTTACTCTGACCTATTGTAACTTGCCATCACAGACTAACCGAGCTTTGTAACGCTCGAGTGACCTGTCAGAATTAAGTTTATGCTTAAAAATCCACATGTAGATCCGTGGGTGACGAGGTACCAACTCCCAAGTCTTATTTTCAATAAGAGCACTAAACTCGTCAATCATGACACGTTCCATACGGGTTTAGATAATCCATCGATAGGGTTACGAGGATGGGTTCACGGGAGGTGGCAGTGTGAAGATTAAGGGTGGGTTTTGGTTTTGAAATACCAACGCCATGCTACGGGTGGTCATTGTGCGTTTGGATTGGTTTGAAGGTGTGGATTAGTGACTGGAAGTAGTTTGGGCAGTGGGTAACGGGCGGGAATGGGGCTGCGGGTGAAGGAGTGCAACAGTGGAGTGTGAGGGTGGGGTCGAGTGAGGGTGGGGTCAAGTGAGGGTGGGATCCGTGGGGATGAGGTATGTTCGTTAAGTGGTTATGGGTTTGGTATGGGTGAGTTCAAAGTAGGGGCGATTGCGACATTGGTAGGTGAAGGTATAATTGTATAAGGTGTCACGACTGGATTAGGTTGGGTGGGAGGTGTGTGTGGGGGTGTGGTGCAATTGGGTGTGGTTGGATGGGGTTTTGTAGGGGTAAGGTTGTTGGTGGATCCCATAAGGCAGGATGCGAATCTAAGGAAGGGGGAAGGTTATGGTGAGGAAAATCATAGGACGGAGGGTGAGTGTTGTTTAGAGAATGAAAATATGGTTCATCAAAGATCACATGGCAAGAGATAATGAGCTTGTTGTTTGAAAGGTCATAACACACTAACACTTATACCCCCGATGATTCGAGGGGTATCCGAGGAAGACGCCGGTAGTCGATCGATTTTGAAGTTTGTTGATAGATGTTGAGGGTAGGAGAGGGTAGCATAAGCATCCGAATGTGCGAAGGTGGAAATAGGAAGGATGACGATTGTAAGTAAATAGGTGGGGGTGTGGTTTTGTTTGGTTTTATAGAGTAGGATTTTGAGAATGTAGGTAGCCATTTGTAGGGCATGATGCCAAAAGTTGGTCTGGACGGAAGAATGGTAAGGATGGTGTGAATGACATTATTTATTGAACGTATTTTCCGTTCGGCTTTTCCGTTTTCTAACAAGGTGCATGGACAAGAGAATCGGAAGACCATGCCATGTTTGGAGCAAAAGTTGTGAGAAGAAGCATTGTTGTATTATGTTTTGTTACCACATTGAAAGCATTTAATATTACGGTTAAACTGTGTTTTCATTGGTGTGTGATAGGCATGAAAAACTGAGAAAAACATTAGATTTTTGTGTCAAGGGATATGTCCAAAAAAAATTTGTGTTGTCATCCAAAAATAAGACGTAATAACGATGGCCCCTTGAGCTAATGATTGGAAAGGTCCACAAATCGTTGTGTATAATATCAAACGCTAATTGAGTGGAAGAAGTTGAATCAATAAACGGAAGTTTGATATGTTTCCCAAAAACACAAGATTAACAAATATGAGAAGTAGTATTTTTGTTTCATGAAATAAAATTTTGAGAACATAAATAATGTAATAAACTTGAGCCGGGGTGCCCAAGGTGATGGTGCCAAAGATCTTGAGATAAGGCAACAAATTCAAAAGAACTTGTAAGATGAGTAGACGTGGATGAGCAGAGAAGATAGAGGTCTCCGGTGTGGTTACATCGAATGATAGGAATCCGCGTCGGGTAGTCCTTCACAAGAAAACGGAATTTATCAAATTCAACAGAAATATTATCATCACTGGTGAGGCAGCATACAAATAGTAGGTTTTTGATAATTTTAGGTGTAAAGAGAACATTGTTTAATTTCAAAGGAGGGTAGAGTTTGGTGAGGGTTGCATGGCCGATTCCGTACGTGGGTATATAAGAACCGTTGCCAACGGCAATAGAGTTCGAACTACTATTATTGAAATAAGATGAGAGTTTACCTGTCAAGTTGGTTATGTGAGATGTGGCATCGGATTCGAGGTACCAAGGCTGATCTGGATGAGGTCATTGTATGCATGGCTTCCTCGATGTTAGTAGGGGTGTATAATGGTCGATGTGGAGGGCATGAGAGGGGCGTAGGCCAAGCAGCCCAGTGCAGTGGATGGTGGCGGACATGTTAGACAGTTGAAGTTGGCAGTCGGGTATGGTATTGGCAAGGAGGGGTGTTTCAAGAAGCGGGGCCCCAATATGGTGAATTATTCCAGGAGGATGAGTGAGCAGGGTGTTGCGGATAGGAGTAGTAGCTGGCACGACTTCGGCCCTGGCCACAGCCACCACAACCACAACCACAAGTGGGCTGTTGATCATGGAACCCACGACTAAGGGGTTGGGGTGGAGGCATGATAGGTTGGTGGGAGGGTAGAGACACAAGGTCAGAAGGGGTCGAGGAGGCAGCATCATGGAGTGCAGAACTAGTGGAGGCAACAGCGTGTGCAACTTGCTTGATTATTCTTACAGGACTCTTCCAAAAAGAGTTTAGAGCATGCCTCGTGAAGTTCGAAAGAGGGGTCGTTTGTTGAAGGAGCATGTCAACCCCGTCAAACTGTTCATTGACACCTACAATGAGTTGTAACACCAGTCGTTGATTAGAGACCGAGGCATCGCCATTAACATTTGATAGGCCAGGACCTTGAGTGCTTGACAGTAAGAGGAGATGTTGGGAAAAGTCTCAAGCTTGGTATTGGAGAATTTATTTTGCATATAGTGTCAGGGAGTTTCAATTGTCTTAGTAAATGTTGGTGAGTGCGTCCCAGGCTTGTGTTATGGTAGAATCGGGTTTCAAGATTGTGTGCAACAAGTTGTTTGAGATCGTGCCATATATCCGTTCAAGAACAATGGCATCGAACCACAACTAGAGATCTAGATCTGTAGTAGTGTTAGGTTTTTCTTTATCAGTGGTAGGAGAAGAGGGGGAGGTGTGGGGGGATGATGTGGTCAAGCACTTGGAAGGCGCGACAGTGGATCTTAAATAGTTCCACCCAGGATGTGTATTGGCCATTCTCCATCTCCAAAATGATGGGGATGAAGTTGCGAATGTTGGTGACAGTAACCGCGGGATGCAGTTTGGTGTCAGCCATGAAGGAGGGTAGGTTTTTGGCGACTTAAAAAGGAGAAAGGGGAGAGGAATTTAATAGGATTCAAAACTGTGATCCCCTTCTCATTAAAAATTATCTATTTATAATACCTTCAAGATCCTACTTTCTAGGATTACTAGTATATCATGTTAGAAGTTAATCCCAATTGTGGTCATATGTGGAAGTTTAGAGGGGAGAATCGTCAAGAGTCTAAAGATAGGTTTGTTTTATTTAGTAAGTTTTAATTAGCTTTATTTATGGTATTAGTATTCATGTTTTGGCTTTGAATGGGTTGTCATTCCAGTTGTGTTTGAGTGGAGTTTTCATGGGTATTAAGGTTAGGATTAGTATAAAAGAAGGTCATGGTCTATGAGTTTTGTGTGTGGTTTTTATTCAATAAAAGAAAAGAGTCGTGGGGTGTTTTCCCACAAAAACATTGATGTCTTTGTGTTTCTGTGACCAATTGGCTAACAATTGGTATCAGAGCAACAAAGATCCAGGGCTGTTGAAGACAAAAACCGACCACCATCAAACCAAGAATGAACCTGTGATTGGTTCATATATTGGTAAAGAGCTGCTGATCAATTATGAAGGCTGCTGCAAGGTACTAATATAAGGGCCGTTTGTGTAGCAATTAACCAACAGAGTGCAGACCAGATCTGTGAAGTTTCTGCTCTATTTCTGTTGAAGTATCAAAGGGTTGTGAGAGATGGTTGCGAGAAGCAATCAAACAGGGTGAAGATAAATTACTGATCTGTGATAGATTGATTGAAGACAGGTTGTGTGACGCAAGTTGAAGAAGACCTGTGTGATACAGGTTATAAAAGTGTGATACCGGTGTTGAGAAGAAGTTGTTCAATCCATGAAAGATTGAACCGACTTTGCTGTGAAAGAGGGTTCGAGAAGAATTGATCTGTGATTGATCAAAGTGGGAAAACGGGTGATCCGTGTGAAGAAGTGAGAAACTGATCTGTGTGAAACAGAGCTTTTTAGTATATCTGTGTGAAAACAGATTGTTTTTGTTGTATCTGTGTGAAACAGATTGGTTTATGCTGATTTGCTGCTGAAGTTTGTAAATCAGAGGAGTTTTGCTACTGCTGCAGGAACTGTTTGTGCAGAAAAAGTTTTTTTTGTGAAAAAAAGGTGATCAGGTAGTTCATAAAGATGACAGAAGGTGCAGGAGCAGTTGTTGTACACCACCGAGAACCAAGCAATGTGACTTTGCAATGTCCAAAACTGACCATAATAAACTACACTGCATGGTCAATTATGATGGAGACCATCTTAGGTGCACATGGTCTGCGAGAGCCATAGAACCTGTGACAGTAAGTGAAGATGATAGAAGAAAGTACATGGCGAAGGCGTTGATATTTCAGTCACTACCAGGGGATGTGTTACTTCAAGTGTCAAAGCATAAGGATCCGAAGAATGTTTGGGATGCATTACGGGTCAGATATGTGGGAGCCGAGAGGGTTCAAAAGGCTCGCTTGCAAACACTTAGAAGTGAGTTGGAAGCAATGAAGATGACTGAAACAATGACTATTGATGAATTTGCAGGTAAGATTAGTGGGCTACAATCAAAGTATAAAAGTCTTGGATCTTCACTTGAAGAGATAGTGGTGAGAAAGTTCCTGAAATCTGTAATACCCAAAAGTTAGACCCTAAAATAATAAAAATGCATGTTGAGGGGCCATTTTTGTCAAATCATATAACTTCATCCTCCAGCAAATAAATCTAGGGTTCCACGTTTCTTAGCCATCGACACTTCTTTCCATCAGTAAGCCACGTTTCAACCCTATGAAGAACACCTGGGAACCCTCGGTTCTAGCTGCCGATCCTCAATTCTTTAAATCAACATCAAGAACTCATTCTGATCATGAATTGAAGCCTTCTTAGTCTGCGTAAGATGAGAACAGGGAGCTGTTGGCGATTCAGAGAATTTAACTAAAGCTGTTGTAAGGATTCGGACCACCAATCGGTGGAGTTGTGGTTTATTCGACCCACATCAGTAGCAAGGGAAGGAACAAGAAGATGTGCATAGTAGAGTGTTAATCAAGTTGTTTAAGAGTTTTAAGCTAGAAATCAAAGGTGTAATCGAGACATATAACTTCTGGTAAGCATCAACAACTCATAATCTAATAGTTATATACAATTTAGGGTTGAATAATCGATTATTGTTGAACCCTTCATACAACAACAGGTCTAGAGGCTGCTGAAAATTTCACCCATTTCAATATGGGGCTGCTATCTTTAGCTTAGAACCTGCAATCTCATTCAAAGATTTAACATGAAGATTTAAAGATTTGTAACTCAAGTCTACAAGTTTTCTTTTAGGTAAGATGATATTTTGGTTACTAAATCATATTAGTTCCATTGAAATTTTAAGTGTTTAAGATGTTTAGAGGAAATTTATATAATGTTTCAGTTTAAGTCAGAAGCATATGATTTCCTTTGACTTGGAGTAAGAGGCTAATCCTTAACTTTTAATGATGTCAAGAAATACTAATTTTCTCCTAAGAGTAAATGATGTATTAGTTAGATTTATAAGTGTATGAATCCTAAACAATCAATTGTATTACATCTTTCCTTTATTTAATATTTTGGCAAAAAAAAATTATAAGGCTTCCATCTGATTAAATAGGCATTGAGGTTATGTTGACATGATGAAAGAAAAGCAAGCTTATGAACTCAATTTAGATATGTCAATCACAAGTTTAATTATGTTAAGACATTAGTTATTAGATTTGTATCTTCTGTGGTTGTATAGGAATATATATATATAGATATATATATATATATATATATATATATATATATATATATATATATATATATATATATATATATATAATTTTTAGTGTTATGGAATGCTAAAAGTTTATTTGTATAGAATTCAACCAAGGTAAATGGGTCGTTAGAAACTAAGAATACAAATATGATTGTTATATTATAGGTTGACCCGTTAGTCCTCTTTTACTTAAGGAGCAAAAGAATCAAGTACACGTCTAAGTACAGTGAGTTTTCATGATTTAAATCTCCCTTTTTACTTGTTTTTGGAGTTGAATACATGTTAGTGATGATTACTGTTTTAAAAATGATTTTTAAGGTGCATTATTCTTATTTGTATGTTGACAAATCATTAAGCATGAATTCCTCGGGATATATATACATATAGTTGGTACCTATTATATTTGGCTGGATTGCAAGCATTCGATGTGCTTCTTAGTGAACTCTCACTCGAATGTGTTATATATGTTAACGAAGGTTCTCGTGGTAGTAAAACCATTGAACCAGATTTGATTTGTGTACAGCTTATTGATTAATACACAGTGTGAAGATTTTTGAGTCTACAACATGGACTCACCGGCTTTATGCTGACGTATATTTTGAGCATGTATTTCAGGAAACCCGTAGACGCCCTACTCTCTAATTACTTGTGGTAGTTGAGTAACGTGTGAAGAATTTTGAAGTCTTTGATGATCCTAATATTTTGTGGAGGTTTGAAGGTGTTTTAGAAGACTTATTATGAAGATTAAATTTTAGCTTATCTTATAGTCTATTTTTGTACCTAGTAAAACTTAGTGTTACTCTACATTATAAAAATAGATTTAATTATAAATATATGTAAGCTTTCCGCTGTAAGACTGCCAATCGGTCACCTCAGGCCCCGTTTTGATGGGGTGTGACAAAATCCATGCCAAAGAAATATTTGCCAATCGTTGCTTCGATTGAGCAATACTCGGAGATTGAGAAAATGGCATTTGAAGAAGTGGTGGGTCAACTTAAAGCTTACGAGGAGAGGGTAAAATCCCAAGATGAAATTGAATATAGGCAAAGTAAATTGATGCTCACTTGTAATGATGAACTTCCTAAACCAAGAAATGGTAGTGATTATCAACAAGGATATGGATGGGTCAATCGGGATGGAAGAGGTCGTGGTAGAGGCCGAAGTTTGGGAAGAGGAAGGGGTCGTGAGAATCGACCCGGTTCAAGAAATGATAAGCGGGAGACAATGGGAGAACGAGACAAGTCTTAGGTTCAATCCTATCGATGTGAAGAGTTCGAACACTTTGCATATGAGTGTCCAAGTCAAAACCAAAGCATGAGGGGCCAACTTAGTTTGTGAAGATGATGAGCCAACTCTACTTTAGAGAAGGAAGACCACATTAGGATTAAGGGGGTGATTGTTAGAAGTTAATCCTAATTGTGGTCATATGTGGAAGTTTAGCCGGGAGAATCATCAAGAGTCTAAAGATAGATTTGTTTTATTTAGTAAGTTTTAATTAGCTTTATTTAAGGTATTAGTATTCATGTTTTGGCTGTGAATGGGTTGTCATTCCAGCTGTGTTTGAGTGGAGTTTTCATAGGTATTAGGTTAGGATTAGTATAAAAGAAGGTCATGGTCTAAGAGTTTTTGTGTGGTTTTTATTCAATAAAAGAAAAGAGTCGTGGGTTGTTTTCCCACAAAAACACTGATGTCTTTGTGTTTCCGTGACCAATTGGCTAACATATCACAATCATAATATTATCAACTAACTAATATATCAAATGTCTATCAGCTATCATCGATGTTTATCTAATATCAATGGTTATCCAATAGTATTCATAAACTTAGAACATGGGTAGCTTATAAATTACTTATTTAACTTATGCTATCTAAAATAGATAGATAATAAATAATCTTTACACTTGTTTGTTTGGTAGATTAAGTTGTTTTATTGAGTTTTTACTTATTGTATTTTATTAATTGTAATTAATTTTATTTTAAGAAATTTATAATATATATAGATTATGTTTAAAGATCATGATGTAAGCCCAAAGTTTAGCTTAAATTCATTACTTTGAACCAATTTTGAAAAAAAAAACTTGAAGCCCAAATACAAAACCCAAAAGACCAAAACCAAAAATCAAAAAAAAAGAAACCAAACGGTTTTAAAAATCAAGAAATTGAAATATCAGTTTTTGGTTTTGGTTTTAGGCTAAAACAGACCCAAACAGACCATGCACACCCCTAGATGTCAATATGATACGGGGAAAAAATAACTCAAAATCAAAATATCACCCAAAAGGGTGATGTAAATATTTTGGGATGCTAAAAAAGAGAGAGAATGAATATGTTCATGATTCATGAAAATGTGAATAAACAAGAGATTGAATAACAAAGATTAACAAGCTTTTTGTACCTGTGCCCAGAATGACGAAACAACAAGCCCTGTGCAACTTTTGAGGATGCACAAGAAAGCTCCCCAATCTGCTTAAGAACAAACATAATTAAAAAGACAGGCAACTAAAGTACAGGTAGCAACTTTGACCCACTTAGTCATGAATGGGTCGATTTGATGAGTTTTATTGAGAATGAATTGGTTAAAAAAAACTAATGCATACAACTTCCTAAATTGTGTTTATTTGAAGATTTACACTGTTCTGATAATACTGTTTTTGTATTCATAAGTAACTCAATAATTATTCATGAAAAATTACAAAAATAAGTTCTAACAGTTCAACCAAACCAGACCATTTTGACCATACTAAAATGACCTGTTTCAGTCCATATACTTTGACTTAACCCACCCGTCTTGCCTCCTCAAAAGAAGGATGCAATAAAGATAAGATGCACACCTTATTATGATCCCAGATGTTCAAGACTCCATCATCTGCTGAACTGCCAAAGACAGACGATTTGTCTGGAGACCACTGAGGTACAAATATAATTTCCTAAATGCAAAAGTTAAAAAAGAGAAAAGTTAAATAGAACCTAAACACTTTTTTAGTTATACCTGTACACAAAGGACAGGAGCATTGTGATTCTCAAATATGTGGAGGGGTGATCCAACCCCATTTGTAGTGAGATTCCGACGATCAAACAAGCGAATAGTGTTATCAGCAGACCTAAAAAGTAGCTCATTTAAGCTCAATAACTATTTTTTAGGGTCAAGCTTTATGGCTCAAATACTCTAGTAGAATTGGTAAAATGAACGTGATAGGCAGGTTGAATTTCAGATCGAAACACGTAATTTTTATTAAGATCGGGCTGGGTATATTACTTCTGGCCAACATTACTAACTTTTATATAAGTTTGTCATATTATAACTACATATTATTATAGTAGAGTTATCATTTGAGAACTAATAATATTTTAACTACAAGAACTAATACACCACATCTTTTAATCAAATCATTTAGAAGGTTCTGTGCATTCATAATATTACTAAAATTTGGGAGACTTACGACCCCACTTGACCAATTTCCTTTTAAGCTATTGTCCGGTTAGAAATGAAGTATAGCCCAGAGTGACTGAAAACGCCAACTTTAAACTTAGAAATTCTTTAATTTATGAATTAACAGAAGGGCAGACAAAGCAAACAGCAGACAGAATAATGTGATGGAAGCTGAATTGTAAAACAAGAAAATAGTTTTACTTTAGTATCTTCCATTAGAAATATCTAATGAGCAGATAATATAGTAGAAACAGCAAAAACACATATTACCCTGTTAGTAAAAGATTTTCATCAATCGGATTCCAATCAACACAGTGAAGATCAGCATTGTGTGCTTTCTCAACCTGCAAAAGAATTATAAAAAAGAATAGAATAGATTTATGCATTTATACAATTGCAAAACATAGAGGGATATACAAAGTAATTGTCAATGCGTGACAAACAAGACACAGGAAAGAATTACAAAACCTAAAATTTGTCATTGATAATCCCAATAGTTTGAATAAAGTGTACTTAGAAAGTTATATATGTAGCTGTTTTTTCATCCTACATGTGAAAGATAAGACAGAACGAGAATTGATCGATTCATAAATTAATGGCTCAAAACTGCAATATCTAATCATCAGGCAATCGGGCACATTAATGGTGGCACGCCCTCTTAATTTATAAGACCTTATTATGACACCCAAAAACAAAGTCAAGGTTAAAACTAACGATTAAAGTCATAAAAAAAGAATGAAGATGCTTACTTTGACAACTGGAGAAGAACTTGCTCTTGCATCCCATAGTATAAGACAACAATCATCACCAACGCTACAGAATTCTTGTGCACTTCACCAAAGTCAAAAACAGTCAGGCCAGCTTGCAGTTAGTTAATCAGAGCTATCATAATTCATAGATATCTAAAAATGGAAATCCTATATGACATAGACATGACAAGATGATGGGCCACGTGGTTGGGTAACAGATCAAAACAACTTCCGATTTAAACAGGTATCATTTTAGTACGGGTTGAAACAGGCCATGTTTGTTGACCTACAAACACTTAAATTTATTATATTATTAGCTTATTATACATGGTTATGAAAACACATTATTACAATAAAGGATATGATTGCTATACCGCCTTTTTACAACCACCATAAAATTGATTCCGACTGTTTTGCCTGTGCATCAGTTTAACTCTTTCTTACCTGGTCATGGTGCAAGGGCAAACTAATCGACATCATTTTTCAGTGGTATAGAGAGTAAACAAGAAAACAAAAAAATCACATACCATACAATCATAACCTATATATATTTATTAAAACAATTAAGGAGTACATTTTGGAGGATTTTCAACAATGTTAACCCACTTGAGATATAAACACACCCAAATGAAAACAATGTCACTTACGCATTACACACCCATTCAAATGGTTCAACCCATTAGTCGTATATGCTGTTTTCTTCTATAAAACTCACTCAATTGAACCATACGAGTCAAATTGCCACATCTTGTTTCACAAGATGAAAACAGTCAGTTACCTTGTAGGGCAAAATTGTACATCTTCAACAGTATCAACATGGCCATGGAAAACACCTCTTGCTTTAATCACAGGGCTCTCGGTACGCTTATCACCAGGCCCGTCAGTCTTTGGCTGTGTTGCTAATGTAGATATATGATCATGAATATTCCAAAAGACAACTGATTTGTCTTTGCCTGCCACACAACAAACAACTAGAATTAGGATACATATACACATTAAATGTTTTAGAATGAAAAATAACTTAAATAATATAATGTCAGAAGAAGAAAAGTTTTTTTATTTTACTAAAGAACAAAAGGGAAACAAACTTTACAGTTTTTCTTGATTTTAGCGACCAACTTTGTTAGACACAATTGGCACAAAAACAGTTGGTAAAGACTTTTTGGTACATATAGGCATATAGCATTTTATTTCTACCATCTATTTATAAGGAAGAAGATAACTCGTAATCATAAAAGAGAATCATAACTCATAGCCTAATTATTATATTTGATTGCCGAATTATTAACTTAATCAAACCCAAAAATAAATTCTGAACAAATCCAGATTTCTGACCCGTGGCCCATCTGACCAACTTTCATCCGTGAACAGTTTTGACCCAAAAACATGATTAGAACCATCAAACTTACATTAACCTGAATTTACTAGTATATTATGATGTGAAACTGGTTGATGCCATGTCCACTACAGCATATACCACATAATCAAAAAAAACTTAAGTATCAAATATCAAATTAGATGACAGGTGAAATATACATATAAACTACAATGACCAAGATGCCATGTTAGCAATCATAGCACCAAATACAAAGTTGACAGCTAAAATCAAGAAACAGTGAGAAACTTGTTTCTATTTGTGAAATTTTGATACCTAACGTGTGGTATATGGATAACATATATACCAAGCTAAACAAATTTAAATAGCATATAGTTAACCTACAATATAAAATAATTAGGGTTGTTCTCTAAAGGCTAAAGCTAGTATTACCCTTTTAAGCTGAATGCTAGAAGTCTAATTAAATTTTACAAAACACCTAGACTTAGATGACATCACAGTTAAGCTAGTAGATGCATAATGGCATAACCCTATATTAAACTCAAAAATAAATTGAAACTACCAAGAAGAAAAAGAAATGATAGAAACAAACTACCAACATGTGCTTACAATAATATCACTGGTTCACAAGTAGTCAACGTTAGGGGAAAAGAAATATGCATAGTAGAGCCATCATGTAATCAAATTAAGAATAGACATATAGAATATAAATTAGACATGTCAGTACCAACCATATACTTATGAATGAACTGATGTGGTTTTTTATTTGTAAAGAGTAGAATAACAAAATAGAATACTAGTAAAACGGTTCAAACATGTCAAAAGTAGCCCAAAGTGAGTTTTAAATTCATAGAACCTCCTAATTCATTCTATTCTAGGCATGGTTGTAAAAAGCGCATAAGTGCTAGTCGGGCGTTGGGCTACCAACGAGGGATTAATATGGATTAATCAAAATTAATCGGACTGGAATTTTATATATAGTTTTCCAAGTTCATATAAAATATATACATAATACTATTTAAAAAACTATATATACTTTTTCAATTTTGTCCGAATTTTGACCAATGGTGACCGATTTTTGGCTGATTTGACCTTTGACCGATTAATGGTACGATAAGCTGAAATCGAATCAATGGGTGACCGATTACCGACTAATCACAATAAATTGGTGCTAGGGGCTGATTTTTAAAACACATTTCAAAGAACTTGATTATTATTGATATAACTTCTCTAATCATTCATGACACTCATTAACCATAAAAGTTAGAAAAAGATTATCAAATGTGTTTTGATACCCAACCCAGCTTGAACCATACCAAAATTACTCATTTTGAGTGGCTACTCGACCTGCCAGACCCACTTAATTTGCCACCAATAGTATAAGCACAAACTCTTTATAAGATAACCCAAATATGTTCTTTTATGATCAACCTCAAAAGCCAAATGTTTTCACTTGGCTCGTTAGATAATGATCATTCTGGTATATCAGCATAAAAACTGCTAAAAGTGTTATGTTCATAGAGTAGATCAATAAAGTATATCACCTCCAGAGAGTACAAGGGGTTCACTAGGGCACATAGCGAGAGCAAATTCAGCATTTTCCTGATGACCGGTCAAGACCTGCAAGGTCATCAGTATAAAAGAGAACCAAATATAATCACATAAACCGATATAAATACGAATTATATAACTTCACATCCTTATACAGAGGGAGGGGGCATTAAAATAGGATGACATTGGAGTGAGTAGTTAGATACATAAGAGACATAAGATGGTTGATATGCAAAATTATGCGCATAGCCACTAGAAGAGGCAAGATGGGTGAGGCAAAACAAGGTTCAAAACGGTTGTGTTGGAATGGATATTGTCGGTATGGACTGAAATAAACCAGTCTGGATTGAGTTGACAAACAATTTTGTCCATTTTTTATTAAAAGATGCATGAGCTCGTTAATAATGCAAAACTAGAACTATTACAACAATCATCTAAATCTTAAAAATAGAAAACAGATTCAGCAACTTCAAACATTTTGAGTTGATTCCCTTTTTGGCTTTTAGCTATTCATAAGTAAATGGGTAAAAAAACCAATCCCTATTTATTTGGCCTATTTAAGAAAAAGAAACACAACCCAAATCAACCCATTCATAAGTAAATGGGTCAAAAGTGTAAGATGGTAAAAGACTTGATTAATATTATTGATAGGTTTAGTCATAATATATAGAAAACATAATATAAACCCTAAACCTAATTGGGCCCTTGGGCCTTAGTTTAAAAAAGTGCTCTGAGGCGCTGCTTAAAGCGCGAGGCGCTAGAGGCGTTTGGCGGAGCGCTTTATTTCACCGAGGCGTCGGATGTACATGAAGCGCTCTGAAGCGCCGCTTCAGTAAGAAGGCGTGAGGCCAAAGTTTAAAAGAAGGGAATCGAGCCTCGAGGCGTTTTCCCTTCGCCTCACGAGGCGTAAGCCACGAGGCGAACCGAGGCGTAAACCCAAAGCGGAATTAAAAATAAATATAAAAATTATATATCTTGTAAAAATAAAATACTAAAACATCACACAAAGTACTTTCCTAAGTAATTTCATCATCTAAACAAAATATAATAAATTTGATCCAACTATTTAGTCTCCATATCTCAAATAAAATTAGTTGCAATCTAAAATTGGCATAATACAATAAATATATTAAAATATAAATGTGTTTTTTTCCTTTTGAAGTTTGCATATTCAAGTCCCATCACCACTTTTTAAAAGTCAAAAAAGTTCTACAGACCATCATTCATCTGCCCCCCTCTCTCTCTTAAGCTTTATCTCTTCTCTATTAAATCACCTGTCCCTCTCTCTCTCTCTTAAGCTTTATCTCTTCTCTATTAAAGACACCCACCTTTTCTTAATACACAAACTCAAATGGTTAACAAAGGGTTCAACGGAGAAAGAAAAACAAAAAAAGAAAGCAGAGGTGAACGGTTTTGGCCGGAAGTTGCAGAAATGGCTGGAGGTAAATGGTTCTGCGGAGAAAGAAACACGAAAAAGAAAAAAACGCCTCGTTCCCGCCTCACCGCCTCACCATTTTCCTA
This sequence comes from Flaveria trinervia, assembly GCA_025506515.1. Classification (NCBI taxonomy): domain Eukaryota; kingdom Viridiplantae; phylum Streptophyta; class Magnoliopsida; order Asterales; family Asteraceae; genus Flaveria; species Flaveria trinervia. The sequence continues at coordinate 23,012 of JACCIX010000399.1, forward strand.
ACCGCCTCGTCCAAAAAGGCGTACGCCCCATCTGAACCCTATGAGGCGCCGCCTCATATGCGTTTTCTCACCGCCTCGCCTCAAGGCTCGCCTCGAGGCGTACGCCTCGAACGTATTTTTAAACCATGCGTGAGGCGATGTGAAGCGGTGCTTCATGTATGTTTGGCAAATATCAAGTCAAGTTTAGTTAAATGTTAGGCTTTTTATCAAGATCAACTTCTGGCCTATCTATCTACTTTAATCAATCGCATGCCCAACCCACAACTCTATATCATCTAAACAAAATCCTTTACATTAAAACCCTAAATCATCAATCGGTTGTTTAGACTTCAGTGATTACTCCAGCCCCATTGCCATTCTCATCAAGTTCTTAATCCAACCCTTTGGTCCTTACTCCAGCCCTTCGATTCTTACTCAGCTCTTTGATATTGAGGGAGATGAGGCGTGGTTTTTGATGAATGGTTGATTTGAGACACTTATTTATGTTTTAAAGATGTTTAATTATGTTTTAAACTTTAAATTATAAGTATGTTTTGTATTTATGATTATGAAGTGAAATGTGTCATGCATAATAAATTATATTATTATTTTTAGTTATATCGCCTCACATACGTGAAGCCCTCGCCTCGCGCTTGAGGTGTGGCGCCTCGAATTTTGGTACCTAAACGCTTCGGAGCGCCTCGAATTTTAGTACCTAAACGCTTCGGAGCGCCTCGCGCTTTTTTAAACCAAGCCGTGGGCTCATACTAATAACCCTAATAATTATATAGTCTAATACTCCCCCGCAGTCTGAGCAAAGAGAATCGGACTCTTAGCCTGAAAATAATAGAAAAATAAACATGAAACAAAGAGCAATAAAAAACTATTCCCGATCTGGATCACAACTTCTGCCAAAATTCTTCAATCCAAACTCTCATAATCTTCAAGTTTAAATCTTGCAATTCTTCAATTTTTAAATGGCACAACAGCCACATGGTGAAGAACCGTAGTCCAAAAGGCGGCGCGACAAATGGTCTGGTGGCACCAGAGCGTGGTCTGGCAAGAAAAAAAGAAAGAAAAAAACAGACATCTGGCGACCGTGGTCGTGCGGCGGTATGTCAAGCGTAGGCCAGTGACTGTTGTTAGGCGGCACGTTGTGATGACAAGGGATTGTGGTCCGGCTAGAACAAAAGAAAGAAAATCAAACGCCCGGCGACCGTGGTCATTCGGCGATGTGTCATATCGAAGGTCGGTGACCGTGGCCAGGTGATGTACTTCAGTGGCCAGGGACCGTGGTCCGACTTAAAAGAAAGAAAAAAAATATGGCGGGATATAGGATCTAATACAAGAAAGATAAACCCGATAAGAAATCTTCATTGTAATGAAAACCAGGTAGACAAGGTGAAGGTCGATGACTATGGTAGTCTGCGACATAAAAAGTTGCAAGTAAATGAGATCGCAAGATTGCAAGCATATAAGATTGTAAGGTTGCAAGGATCAAAGTTAACAATATGGAATCGATGACAAACAGCAGAATAGAAGGTTGTGACCTTCGATCGGAAAGTTAAACACCAAAACATAAAAGAAGATTTGGAAAACTAAATGGAGAATCTTTAAAAGGAATGAATGGTGGCCAAACAGGGCGGTGTCAGCGATGACAACACGCCGCCTTGTCTAGGGTTTTTCTCGATGCGGTGGCGGCTAGGGTTTTATGTTTTTTTATGGTGGTGCGGCGGAGGTGGTAAAGAGCCTAGGGTGGCTATGATACTATGTAAGATGGTAAAAGACTTGATTAATATTATTGATAGGTTTAGTCATAATATATAGAAAACATCATAGAAACCCTAAACCTGATTGGGCCCGTGGGCTCATACTAATAACGCTAATAATTATATAGTCTAATAAAAAAACCACCTCTAATAGACATATTACACATAGGTACATAAAGAAAACTTAGAGCTATTGCTCCTTGTGAAAAAACTAACCAAGTCAGGACGAGACTCTCTGGCTCCTAATACAGCATTGCAATTGGGTTGAGACTCAACATCCCAGATCAAGACCTATACAGAAATTAAAAGCATGAGGAGAAGTAATTAAAAAGGGGAAAAGAACAGGAAAAGATTGTTTTGATTCATCTATTAGAACCAATAAATACGCAAACAAATGGAGTTTGTAATATGAAAGCATACATCAGGACTATCAGTGTGTGTAGCTACTATATTGTTGTTCTGAGGAAGCTCCCTGATGCGATTCACCTGAAAATATAAATTCAAAGCCTAAGAAACATAGGATTACATTATGATATGCTGCACATGCATATATTATACTGCAAGCGTAATAAAAATATGTTAAAGGAGTGATTAAAGGATACTTTGATGATCTATGTTGTATATTTCTAGATAGTAGGTAGCACCTGATCCTAAATGCAATAGAATGACAAAAGAAGTGGCTATGAATCACTTTGTTCATATCGTAGCTTAAAAAACTAACTAGTTTCTTTCACAAATCATGCATTAGTGTTGATTGCATTTGCAACTTTTATAATGCACTTTTTGCTTTTTACTAACATATACAACATGCTTTTTTTGAACATTTTAATGCAAGATGCTAATACTTTCCGACAAAAAGATGCAATTTGTAACAACATATTCACACGCATACTCAACATTTTTCCATTTAATGCAACAAGCTAACATTCGCTTCCCATCTAATGCCGCAAAATGCATACCATGATAGGAAACAACAAGTATGTTGTGTTAAATGGTTCAAAAAAAGTACGTAATGTGCGTTTTTAACAACTTAATGTAAGATTCTAGTCATTTGTTAACAATATATACAATTTCCTAACCATATAATTGTATACAATGTTAACAATACATACTATGATAGGAAATTGTATGTGTGTTTGTATGTTTGTATCCTGACCATGTAATAAAACATAGTTACTATTTTACCATTTAGTGCAACAAAACTACATTTGTTTATCATCTAATAATAAATATTGCATACTATGACAAGAAATGGTAACGGTACATATGTTGCATGAAATGGTTAACAATGAAGTATGGTGCATGTATCAATAAAGAGCATATGTGAATTGTATTCTCTTGTAGTGTACCATATTTTAGGGCTCCTTACAAGGATATACTATTAAAATAAAAAAAAAAAACTAGCAAAAAAAAGTGAGGAAGGGGTTAGATTGCGTTCAGAATTACCTCTCCAGGATGTATAATAGTTTTAAACTTCTTTACATAGGGAGATCGTGCTTCTTCATTGAACTACAAAAACGTATGTTATTATAAAGAGAATAATAAAAAATGTACAATTTTCATATCACTTTTGGACTCACCTGTGATATGTGTTCTGCTGCTGCTACCCTAGGTTTAACAATTTCACAATTTGCTATAACAAGTGTGTTTGGTACGCAACCATCAGTCTGCATAAAAGAAATTAAAAAAAATTCACGTTTTGCAGCTAAACATATAAAAAAAAGTTCAAATTTCAGCATGACTTTCATACAAGCAAAGTAAAAAATAAATAATACTTATTCAATTTGGATATGTTAAGACCCTAAATGAACACACATTTACCAAGTATTGAAAATTAGTATTTTATATTAGCAAATCTTAAGAAATATTCGACGGCTTAGTTTTGTCAGGACATTATACAAAGACTGAAGGTTGTTGTTTTCTAAATGGTGTCAGGTAATATTAGAATAATAAAATGTGACTAGGTGAGTTGACAACAAGTGGACAGGTGGTTGAAATACACAATAAGCAAAAACATTCAGGATGAACCTAAGATTGCATCTTCTACAAGAACCATACCAAGGTAGATGCTCACATGACCAAATTGTACTATTTTCTATCTTTGGCTAAAACATCATTTATGGATTACACAAGTCTTTCATGCATACATACATTGAGGTGAAAGACATCATTTACCTGTTCTGATAAGTAGAGTCGTTGGCGATTCTTGTAAGTAGCTTGTTCTAACACCGGTCCCCATCTATCAAGAAGTAAAAGTTACAAAGGAATAACCAATGTAAGAGGTCTGACATGAATTTTACGATCAAACGTGTCAATATAGCCCCACTAGGGTTAATCTGAGTGCAATGAACATGTCTGCTTGTTATATGAACATGCCTGGTATTAGAAGGGAGCATGTTTGCTTGTTATATGAACATGTATGGTATTCTCATGTAAAGTTATACAAACACATGGTCCCCAGTAAACAAAATCACGTAAACAGAGTTGCAGATGCAAGAATCATCCTGAACTTGTTCAGGCTAAAGTTAAAACATTATTACCACCAGGGATTAATAAGTCCTGGAAAGTCCTAAAAACATTAAGTCAAATGTGTATTGTGCTTTGTCTTTGACTATCATCATATGCCTATCAAATCGCCCGATAGAAATACAGCATCAAAAAGAAAATATCCTGATAGCTTGATGATTACTAGTTAGTTAACAGGGTTTCTGGTATCAGTGCAGGACAAGGAGCCGATGACAACCCTAACAATAGCAACTTGGTAGTGTAAAATGAATAACACTTGTAATAGCTAAGTGATTACTGATTACCGGCTGTCCCTACCATTGTAGGCGCAATGTAGCACCGATTTTCAACTTGAATAAGAAGTAAAAACACTATGCATAACGATACGACTCGTTTTCTCTACTATGTTTGAATGAAGGTGCTTAAGATATACGAAATCAGGCATGAAATAATAAGTCTCAAGAGTTTAGTTATGGAAAGGGGGACGTATTGGAACCCTAGAGATAGAGAGTACGGACCGACAAGATAGAGAGGGCCAAATAAGGTTGTGATTGGCGAACCAATCGTAGAGAATCGGAACGAGATGCTTCCACTGTGAATAGCGGCCATCCACCGACGACTGCCGTACGGCTCCGCCGTTGCCGGCGGCGACTCTCCCCTTCATTCTCTCTCCTCCTCTGCCCATTTTTGTTTTCCCGCCTCTTGACACTGTCTGGACTCTGGTTTCTGCAAGTAACTCAAGTCCTTTGCTGTAGTCGCTTTTGACCGTTGGAACAAAAATAACAAGTCTCGTCCCTGGTCCCTGCGTTATAGTCGATTCACGAGTTCAGGTTATGCCACTTGTATTTATATTTATATGTACTTGCTTTAATTTTCAAAAGCCCACATACCTTGTCTACCTGTGCTTCGTTGCAAAATAGGAACATACGCTTTCTTTAGATTCTAAATGAGTATCCTTTTTTGTTGCCTTCAATGGTTTTGTTGCATGTCAAGCTGCGCTAGAGGTAGAATCAAACAAATTTGCTAAACACAAGAAAGCTTGTTTAGTGTATCAACATGTATTTTTATTCCTTTTGTTTTTGATACGTTTGGTTTTATTGTCCTTCGGGCTGTGGACCTTCTAAACAATATTCAACGGGTCGTGCATAGTAATTTCTTAAAATTTTGTTTTTAGTAGAATTAGGTTTGCTATCCAAAAGAGGGTTGCGACGCAACTTGTTACTCGTTTACCTGTAACTTTAATGTAAAATATTATACATGTATTTACCCTGTATGTGTTTGTATACGCTCGTATTTAAGAGTCTGTTTATTATAAATTATAATAGAAGATATGTTTAACGTTATCCTTTATAAAATTCATTTGAAAAAGTTTAATCAACTCTTTTTATCGATCAATTCTAAAAATTGTATTATATTATAGGTGATCTAAACATTTTAAAACGTATAAAAGGATCGAATAACAGCACAATAAGTTTTAGCAACTGTATTTGAAAAAGTTTAAATAAATTTGATTTTTAGAAAGAAAATAAAAAGGCAGTAACATAAGATTTAAAAATTGAATAAAAATAAAATACTCAAGTAAGAAAGTAAATGAAAAGAAGGCGTGTCTGAAAAACATAAACAATGAATAACTAGATTATGTAAATTAGGGGGGGTGGGGGCATAGTAAATAGAAAAAACCAACGAGGTATAATAACGATAGAATTCGTCTTGCATTGTCTTAATTTATTGTCAGCTTACGCTTGTGCATTGTGGCTTGTCGTCTCGCATTTCATCCATATATCCACTAAATCCGCTAACCTCTCCCTTATGTTAAAACAAGCTTTCTCGTTTTTACTATGTGTAACTCCTCGTCCCTATTGTTGATAAAACTTCTCCTAATAGTGTACCTCTTCTACTTTACTTTCTATCCACTAGGACTACATCCTCTAAACAATATCACGTCTATTTAAATATGCATGCTATAATCTATCATATATGTGTGTTGTTTTGTCTAAATCATTTGTTGACCATTAGAAGGTGTCTCAAAAGATCCATCTTTGTGTCATGGTTTTTTCTTTTTTCATTCGAGCCGCTAAATTCACATATAAAACTTGAACAATAAGTGTTTAGTCAGAACAAACACTAATTAACAATACCATAACTAAGTTATGGACAACCAAGATAAATAATGTTATGATACCTAACCACGGACCAATACAAAAACCTAGCAAATAACTTATAAATTAATTATCCACATGAAAAACTCTCCTTGGGATTGTAGTAGTCAACGAAAATGTCGGACAAAAAGTAAACAATCAAAGCGCCCAAATGTTCGTATTTGAAGACTTGAATCCACAACCTACTACAAAAACATGTTGCCTAATCCCACACCTAATTTTACAAACACAAAAAGATCTGATATTCAACTCTAGCATCAATTGTGCCAAAACATATTTACGTACTTCTATAGCATACAATAACATGTTTCCTTTTAAATAAAGCAAGTTATTTTTATCTATTAAATATCGACAGTTAAACGGTCTAATCTCAAAATTATTTTCCCCGCCTTTTTAACCTTTGTCATAATCATTAACACATAAAATCAAATCTTCAAGCCTCAACTCCTCAATTCCATATGAGCTCTCTAAGGACATACTTCCTTTGCTAACCCTTTAGTTAAGGTTACAAGAGACCCATTAGTCATATTCAGGGCTGTTCAAACCGCTCGATGCTCGTTCGAAATTTTCTCGAAATATGTTCTTTCGAATTGTTGTTCGGTTTTAAACGAGCCGATCAACTCGAATTGATTTGTAAACGAGCCAATCACGAGCAAAAGTCCGCTCGGTTTGGTTCGGATTGAATTAATATGTATATATAGTTTATACGTAGCACTCTAATAGATTTAACCTATTATTTACAAATATATAATTATATTTATGTATACCTGATCAATCAACCTAATAAAGAATTTTACATTAAACACAATATTGTAAGGGAAATCCTGAGTCTTTAAGAGATAGTTTCTTTATAATATCCCACTCTCACCATCATCGTTATCTGCAATATGCTCTCCGTCTTATTAGCTGCAGCCTTAACTTTAATTGTCAACCGCAATATATTATCATTCATGAAAATATTATGTAATGAAATGCATCTGCTTTTTAAATAACTAAACCTTATTCCCTACAGTATAAATCGTATGACACACAAGTAGTTGGGTTGTATAAGTTGTTTGTCGTTTGTTTATACTCGCTCAACGCTCGCTTGAAAATTTAACCCTCGAAAAATGTTCGTCCGATTTTCCACTCGGTTATAAACGATCTGATCGTCTCGGTTTGGTTTGGAAACGAGCCAAGCACAAGCAAAGGTCCGCTCGGTTTGGCTCGGCTCATGAACTATCCTACTCATATTTATTCCTTCAAAATGCCCAATTTCCATCTTTAGCGGATTCTAAAGATGAAAATCTTTCACCATGAATGCAAGACCGCTAAAGCCTAGTGGTTAAGGCACCAAAGTAATTTTGTTATCATGTTGATCATCTCGCCACTCAATACTGTCATAACACCATTATCTTGTTGATCAATCTCTTTCTTGGTTTTGACGTGTGAATAAACTTTAGCTCCGATCTATTCGTTACCGGGTAAATTATTCATTCAAAAACATGTCATTATATCATTTACCTCGTTAGTCGGTTGGAAATCATCGTTAAGAAACCCAAACTTTCTGATTCAAACTTTCCCTCATTAGAATTTACCCATACCTCATTTGATACAATATATTCATTAACTAAATATTGTAAGCTAGAGCCCAATTTGCTATTATCTTGACATATGTGTTGAATTGTGCGTGCTTTATTTCTACCACAAGCTATACGTGACATATTTTCTATTAAGTGATAATACGAAATTTACCCCATGCAATACTTTCATCTTTCTCGTCATAAAAAATGTATACCCCCAAGTCCCCAAGCCCAGCCCCTGATGAATTAGCAACTTTTTGAAACCCTTTGATGACAACAATTGTAGAACCTCAAATTACATCTTAACCATCATGTCCTTGATAGCAAGGTGTTTTGACATCGGCTTCAACCTTTTAAAATAAACTTTAATATATTAACTTTGCTTACATTTAATACCACCTTTTAAATTATAGTCACACACACCATAAGAGAGACAAATGCAAAAGTAAACTATATTAGGAGGTGAACTTTGTATACATTAAAAAAATTACACTACTGGACCGGAGATTTATACTATCGGGCCGAAAATTAACACTACTGATGAAAAAAGATTTATGGGGGGGTGATCGTCACTAAGCTTCGCCCCTGATTATATATAAACTTTAGAAAAACCTCATTTCCAACAAAGTCATATGAATTATGAAACTTGCAACAACTCAATCGTTCGAAAACAATTGTTTCTTCGTATCCTTGACATTAGCTTTGTTTTCTACCTATTATCCACATTGTGGTTGTGTTAATTCCTCGATACCAATTTCAAAATCATATGAATCCAATCATGTGCTAGTCAATCTAACAACTTTTAGTTTTATATTATTGAATATGATACCCCTCTCCTTGTTGACTATGATCCTCGTTCATTCTCACAGATGGACACTAAAAACAAGCCACATCAAGAAAATATATGATAACATTCGAAAACACGTTAATCTAGGATCATGAATGAGTTAACTAGAAGTTTGAACCCCCAAGAAACTACACGAGAACCAAATACTTTCTCGTATCAAAGACATTGCACCATTCTTCATGTCTCTTTCAACTAACCGAAGATGGAAATTGGGTCTTAATTCTTAAAATCAATTTCAAAACCTTCTCCAATCTATGAAAATTAGGGTTCATATGCCTATTATTGTTTTTGTTATTCCAATGCATCCCGCTTTCCATGATGCATCATTGTATTGTTTCGGTATAGTGTTATCCTTAATTCAACCAAATAAATACTACCATCCCCTTGATTCAAGGATTGATAACCCACAAGAACCAACCCTAATAGCCTTTTGGCGCTATCCCTTCAACCACACACATCGTTCAATTTGTCACCGGGTCATATTTTAACAAGTTAATTTAACGATGCAACTTGAGTTTGAGATCGGGACAGTTCAGGAATGCTTAGTACGGACTAGCCCGACAACAACACCCAATCAAAATTGCACATAATAACATTATCTGTAAAATGATTTATGATTTTTTCATTTATGATGGTTCTTATTTGAACATGAGCCACACCACACATATATGTTTAAGTTCAATAAATACAAAATCAAATGTAAGTATATAAACACTATAAACAGTAGCAGGTAGCGTTAAACGATATATATAATCACATGTGGTTATGTTGTGATATGATCGCTAAAGCCATACAAACATTTATGTAGTAGTGTAGTTTTTTAATAAGAAATTTATTTAAAAGTTTACTTCAAAGTTTATATGGGACAATACTTCTTAAATTAAAATTTACAAAATACTCGTATAACAGCGCATACATCTATATTGTAAGATTTGAATATTTGATATTCTGGACAAAAAGAAGATGTTTTACCACCCGTCCCTCTAAAAACACACCATGTCATATAAAAGTCATCAACAGTTATCCTATTTTTTATGTTTTCCTATCACATAAGCGTCACGTTGGATTTATCTATTTTCTTAGGCTTTTTTATTGTTTCCTCGACTTTTTCAAAGTAATCTTATTATCAATAATGACTTATTTACTATATAATTAAATCAAATAAAAATATAAAATAAAAAAAAATACTTAAAATTTTAAATAATGTTTTGCTGACTAGGAGACGGTTCCCGGTGTTACAACTACTGCTTAAATTTTGTTTTAAGAAAAAAATAATGCTCAAAATTGCATGTAAAATCTATAAATTTTGCGAGCTAAGCATTATTTAAATAAAATTGAATAATGTTCAAAATTGAAATATTGTTTTGTCAAGTAAACAATGCAAGTCCATTGATTAAAAATTAACGCCTATTATTATTAGCCCCAGTAATTAAGCTGATGTAATATAACATGCGAATATTAAAAGATCACGAGTTTAATCTCATTGAGCCATGAGGTTTTTTCAAACAATAAGTTTCTTTTTGAGGGGGTTAAGAGTGTGATCCTAACTAAAAAATAGATAAGTAACCCGATTAAAATAACACATATTGTTCAAAGTAGGATTTGTATATTTACCATTAAAAACAATTTAAAGTTCATTAGTTAAAGAAAAAAATAATCAAATTAATGCCCCAAATAAATAATGTTTTGCTGATATAATGTCAAGTTGTCCACCAACCAACAAACCTTTACTACCCTTCAATTCAGGTGATTTTGGTAATCACCGGTTTCAGAAAATTTTGACATTCCGGGTTTGCCGGTGTTCCGGTTCTCATTCGGTCACGACAGCGTCTTCTTCAATGCTTGTAGATTACAACATTATTACTCTTTTTATTTAACGCGTTAGTTACAACGATTATACACAACTAAATTAATCATTTATAAGTCAGTGAGAAAAAAAATGACATAAACGTTTAGTTTTTCTTTATAAACAGTGATACCCTTTCAAACTCGTTAATATGTACCGTCATTAAAATATTTTTTTAAGCCCAAAGCGGTACAAAAACGATGCCGTCAAACTATTGAATGAACAATTCTCTTTTGGAAAAAGGTCCGTAAGTGGACGGTTGCTGGACCCAACAAAAATATAATTTGATTAGAGCTTTTATCATGAGAACTTTTTCATATACTTTAAATTAATTAATAATCATATGATTTATATAAATCAACTCAAAGGTCTTGCATTTTAAATTAATTACATGCTCTATATAGGCTGCGGACGGTGAGTAGTTTTGATTTTACAACTCTCGGTTTGATATAACTAGTTATTATTTAATTTTTCTTATAAACTTTAAATATATATTTATGTTTATCATCACAAACAAAACATAGATTGTCTTCTTTTATAATATATAATTATAAAAAGGTTTTTACTTATTTATAAATTTATGGTCGAAAGTTGTTATTTCTCATCTAACATAAGACATTATAATTTGATTGTAGAAAATTTCAAATGTAAAGATTTAAATGATTTTTCTCTTGAATTTACTACCACAATCTTACATTTTTGAAGGCGAACTCACCAAGTATTAATACAGCGACCGGTTGGGTGGTCCCTTTTTAAACATACGATCAGAATTAAAAAATTTTATTTAGTTTAGAATAGAATAAAAAGCACATCCAATGATAATGATATTTATTTTGGGAAACAAATATTATCCCCTTTTTGTTAAAAAATAACATTTTGTTATTTCATACCATGGGAAAAGAAAGTGTGACACATTTTCATTCCCTTATGCTGCTATAAGACAGAATCACAAAGAGAGGTTTATGGCTTTATGCTGACCTGAGATCGCACTTCTTTTCACCTGCTTCTCTTCATCTTCAACTTCAGACAATCAAATCTCAATCTCCGATGGGTATGTCAGTCACTCAATTTCTTCATAAATCGATGTCAATTTCATCATTTTTAGTGCATTTACTTTTCATTCTGCACTTCTATACCCTAATTATTGATACAGTTTATCCAACATTGTTCGTTTTCTTAAAAGTTGCAACGGTTTAAGTTTCTAGTTACTTACAGGTGAACTTCAGTTTCTATATCGTTAAGCCTCTTGACACTATTAACAGTTGATCTTTGATGTAGTTAATTGCGTTTGTTGTGTTGAACAAGTCAGGAAGGTTAGTTTTAAGTAACAATAATGGTGTTTGAGTAGGATCTGGAATGCGAATGAAGGAGTAAGTCGCATTGAACTTGGATCCATAACTACTTATCTGATTATCCATGAGTGATTCGCTGAAATTACCTGTTTAGAATTAGTGTTCAAACTGTGTTTCAAACAATTTTCAGTAAACAATCCCATCTCCCAAGTACCCCTTCTAGAGGTCGCAGGTTCGAACCTACTTCCACTAGTTTCGTGTCATAACCTCTTGAAGGCCACATGCCCAGCAAGATGCGATCTACTAGAAGTTGTTGGATAGCAGGGCATCGGTGGGGTCTTGTGAGTTTTCATTGAATAGTTCCCATGGTTAGGAAAAAAAGGTTTTGCAATTGAAATTCCAATTCAGACTGTGTGAAACTTGTGATGTTATGTATTAGGTGTAATCGATTGTTTTTTTTTATTATTAATTAGACGAAATTATTGGGTTGTGGATGTATATATACAGATTCAAGCGTTGTCATTTTATAACAAGCAGCTCTGATAAGCATATAGAAGGTGTTAAATCCAAAAAACTTATTTCACTTACAAGTAAATAATTAAGCTGTCTGGAATCTGGATAAGCATCGCCACATACCCTCCAAAGTCCAAACAGCTTATCATTGTATCAAAACACAACAAACAGATAATCAGTTTTATTAAGCAACCCCAAACGCTCCCTAGAAGGCTTAGAACACATATCTTGATTCAGTCTTTATGTCACTAATAAAAAATTGGAATGAGGTGTGCTTTGTTACCTGATTAGTTTATTTATGGGATTAAGGGTTTAGGTTTATGAGGATATGTTGTAGTGATTCAAGTGTTAACTTTTGTAGACAAAGAAGCCGGTTGCTGTTCTACCCACCTCATAGAAGGAGATGGCACATTTAATACTGAAGGGCTTGACAATTTTATCAAGCAAGTCAAATTGGCTGAATGTGGGCTTTCTTATGCTGTTGTTGCTATCATGGGTCCTCAAAGTAGTGGTATGTGTTGTATGCTATGTCAAACAGTGAACCTGTTTCACATTTTATGAAGTCTTTTTACACATGAATTCTTTTTAAAGTTAATGATACCAAAGTCATCCTAGTAGCAAGGTGGTAGGTTAGTTTTTAGTGTTATGATCATTATGTATCATCATATTTTGAGGTTGCATAGTGCATGTTTTGAATTCGTGTATGTGACAGGGAAAAGCACACTTTTGAATAACCTTTTTTACACAAACTTCAAGGAAATGGATGCTTATCGGGGCAGGCATGTATATGTTTTTCTTGTGTTTTGTTTTTTTGTTCTATCTTCAGATCTAGTAATTTTCTTTCATACCCTTCTATCAGGTCTCAAACCACCAAAGGTATTTGGATGGCAAAATGTGTTGGCATTGAACCATGCACCATTGTTATGGATCTTGAGGGTACTGATGGAAGAGAGCGAGGAGAGGTTTATACCTATCCTTTATTATTATTTTTAGTTAATCTTCTTGAATGGTTATGTTTTGGTTTTCCTAAACACGTTATAAAGTTTTCTTGGTTTTTGAGGTGCCTCTTATTAAGTTACTGTTGCTGTCTTAGGATGATACTGCATTTGAAAAGCAGAGTGCACTTTTTGCTCTTGCTGTCGCGGATATAGTGCTCATAAACATGTAAGGTTTCTGTTTGCCTGATATTAGCATGCAAATATGAGCTTTGTTTCAATTAAAAATTGCTTTAATTTGATGTTTTATGCAGGTGGTGTCATGATATTGGACGTGAGCAGGCTGCAAACAAACCTCTTCTGAAGACTGTATTTCAGGTGCATAACCTGTACATGTATTTTAGCATTTTCATATGTTAGTGACAGTGGCAGACTATTGAACTTATACTTTATGTATTTCAGGTTATGCTACGATTATTTAGTCCACGTAAAACAACTTTGATGTTTGTCATACGTGATAAAACAAGGGTAAGATATTCTTTTCTCTCGGCTAACATTGGTTTACAAGAATGAAAATTTTGGATTGCCTTTGATGTTATTGTCCTATTTTCCTTGTATAGACACCTCTTGAAAATCTAGAACCTGTCTTGAGGGAAGATATCCAGAAGGTAAGTTTTGTTCGTATTTTTGCTATCTCAAAAGCTAACGCATTCAGTATGCCTTTAATGCTCCGTTCTTTACTTCAGATATGGGATTCTGTTCCCAAACCAGAAGCTCACAAACAAACTCCATTGAGTGAATTTTTCAATGTAAGATGTCAAAAATATTGCTATAATTTCTTTTGGAGCTTTGGGTATTAATGTTTCTTGAGGCTAGAAAATATGCTATTTATAGTTTTATAATTATTGCTTGTTGAGTGACCAGGTAGATGTTGTTGCCTTTCTAGCTTTGAAGAAAAAGAAGATCAATTTAAGGAGCAGGTACACTATAAATTACATCAGATAGTACTATAGTAGATGAGACATGATACGTAAATTTTCAAAAGTTGATACTGTTCTAATATGATTTTCTCATGATCGTTAGCATGCTATATAATAACCTCACTTTCAGAGCATTCCATGGGAATGTGTCAGTTTCAACAATTTTTCAAGAACTGTTTCAGTTGGGCTGTATTTGATTTGTAATGGTTCTAATGGTTAAAATATTAAACTTTTACTATAAGTGAACTGAAATGGGTCAAAAGTCACCTAATGTGCATTCAAATGCTTACAACATTCTAAATCGTTTTATTAATGATAAGTTCATATTTTATTTTAGTAATGTAGTTCTCCTAATTGTATTTTGTACGGTAATTGTTTACAAAATTCTAAAACATGGTCAAAAAGGCTGACAAGGAGAACTATTTCTACCTGAGCATATTTTGGCTCATAGTTACAAGTTAAAAGTTATCCCTTCTAGTCCATTACCCAACCTGCCTCAACGGTCCATTTTGTCATTTCATTGATCAAATCCTTAATAACATTTAGAAAGATGTATTTGTCAATTGCATTATACATTACTTAATTATGTTATTTTATTTTATCGTAGGTGGCTAGTTTAAGGCAACGATTTTTTCATTCTATTGCACCTAATGGCTTAGCCGGAGATAGGCGAGGGGTTGTTCCTGCTTCAGGTTTCTCATTTAGTGCCCAACAGATTTGGGAAGTTATTAAAGAGAACAAAGATCTTGACTTGCCTGCTCACAAGGTAAGTTTTAAAGGTTAAATTACATATATATATATCCTCCTAAAGGTTCATAACTTCACATATATCATTCTAAATTCATCATTTCATATTTACAGTCACATGACAATATCATACTTATATTTTATGTTTACTTGACCATAAGGATTTTGTGTAGTGTTTTCATATTTAGAGTAATTACGTCACACTTACAAATTGTATACAGGGGTTACATTGGCTTGATTATAGAATTTAATTTTCACATACTTTCTTATTTTAGCTTGTATCTTGTATAAAACCCTATGAAATATTAAATAGAGGGGTGGGGGTACTTTCCTCAAAGTTTCTACGCTTGACATGGTAACACAAATACTAATAGGTCTCAAGTTTTCCATTTATTCCTTGCTCCATACCTTGCTTTTAATCAATCTAAATTATGTTCTTGTTGCATTCTTAGTTGCTCTTAGTGTCATTAAGTTTGTCAAGTTCTTGTAGCAGATTGTCTTTAGAAAAGCGTGATGCTTATTTGTTCACTTTATTAGCAAGCATTACTCAGCTTGGGCATTGCATTTCTAGATTTTTGTCTATGGAAAGAACTTATCGGGTGTTACAATCACCCCTTCTTGTTTAATGGACTCATCAAATGGTCATTCTTGATGAGCCTAGAGAATCATCCTCCTTGATAAGGTTTGTCCTAACATCCTAAACCACACATGAGTAGCTCTGATACCTTATGAAGCCAACATCTGTCCCGTCCACGACCGATGTGTCATTTACTCATTTGCCTATGGTGTTACTCATTTCATCATCTCTAGAAGACTTTTTGTCTCTCGTATCATCACTGATCTTATCTCTGCGGGCCAACTCATTGATTCTAATTGTTAGGTGGGTTGTTTTAAATATGGTTTTGTTCATGATTAACAGTCGAGAAGATGACTACAAGGGTGTTGGGTGCCTTTTTCCTCTTAAATTTTCTTATTCTTCATGTGTTTCAGATAGAATCCTGAAAATTCGATTAACCGAAAGCTAAAAGAACAAGGGATAGCTGGCCTGATTTGAGATAGGTAGATCTTCAAATACAAGAACACAATAATCAAAATAATAGATAAAGAAAAAGAGATGACTATATGCCTATTTATTTTTGTGGATTGCTGGAAGCCTCCCCTTTATTTTAGCCTTTGAGATAGATGCTGAAATTAGGCATGGATGTAATTTTGGATAATTGCTTAAATTAGTATGGAGGTAATTATGCATCTAATTGAGAGGGTCAATATGTAACCCATTTGAAATTGTAGCTATTCCATTGATCCTTCCGATTTGGTTCTTATCATTACTTCTCGCATGGTAAAACGACTTGTCCTCAAGTCGATTAAGCATAAACGGACCTACCCCAATCATCAATTGTTCCTTAAACGGCTTGATGGTGAGGTGGTGGCAGGTAGCAAAGTTGTTGGCTTTAGGTTGCAGTCCTTGCAACTTATATTCTTAACCATTGACAGTAAATATTATAAAAGTTTTAGCCTAATTTGCATGAACTGTATTTAGGGTAGGCAACCATTGAATGCCTAGTACTGTATCAGCACCTCCTATGGCGAATGGAGAAGTCTTGTGTGACGAGGAGGTCTGATAATTTCAGTGAGACATCCTTGCACATTTGTTGCATCGGTTGACATTTCCATCTCCTATATGGACATCGAAGGGTGTGATGAGCTGGGAGCTTATCTGTAGTCGTTTACCAGCTCATCTAAAATAAAATTATGGGTCGAACCGCTGTCAATCAACAATAGCATCTCAGTTGTATCTATAACTCCTTGAAGCTTCATTGTAGTTGGTGTAGACCGACCAATAAGAGCGTGAAGGCTGATCTCAGTCATTTCACTTGAGCTACTCCGTTCGTTTATTGCTATTGTTTCATCTCCTACATCTGTGATCTCTAAGACTTTGAAAGTTTCCGAGTTACAACGATGTCAAGGATCAAATTTCTCCCCACATCGAAAGCACAACCCTTTTGTGAACCGAGGCTGTTTCCCCTTATCAGAAATATGAAAAAGGGACATGTACGAAGGGGTTTCGGTTGGGATTTTTGGTGGTTGAAGAAGTCAC
The DNA here is from genome assembly GCA_025506515.1 of Flaveria trinervia. NCBI lineage: Eukaryota > Viridiplantae > Streptophyta > Magnoliopsida > Asterales > Asteraceae > Flaveria > Flaveria trinervia. The sequence continues at coordinate 40,244 of JACCIX010000399.1, forward strand.
GATGATGAAGAGGTTTTGGCGATGGCATTGGGTCTTGAATTCTGCCCAACTCGGTTGTAATATGTTTTTGATTCGAATTCTAATGCTAAACTCATAGCACCTTAGACAGAACAGGGGTTTGTGGATCCAAATTCAGCCTTTAGTTCCTCCTCCAAGGCTCCAACCCGTTTAAGAATAATCCCAACAGGCAGTGTTCGGGCTAGTTTGAACCCTGAGATATCTTTTAACAAACTCTTGCCTATATTCTTTGACTGACCTATTGTTGCATAAGTACTCGTCAGGATTTTAGAATTCTGTAGGCCCAAATCTTTTTTGTGAGGTCACTGACCAATTCTTCCCAGAAGTTAATCGACTATATGTAGAAAGTCATGAATAGAAATCTAGCTCGTCTCTTTCTAAGTGCATTGAAGCAACATCAACTTTTTCCTCGTTAGGAATATTGTGGTATTCGGAAGAACTTTTCTGCCATTAAAATCCAGCCATGCGGGTCACTGCTTCTAAAGGTGGGAAAAATTATTTTTGTAGAAGGCCTAAATTGGTGATTGCGCCTCTAGGAGCTTTCCCCCTATTCATACGGTTAAAACCTTCCATCATCATAGCGGCTAAAACGATTGTGTGGTTTCTGTTTAGGATTAGCTTGTGATTTAAGCGTTGCGACGTCTTTCAAGCTTTCAAAAGACTCCAGTCGTGGCAATGGGTGCACATTTTGCAGCAATCGTATCAGGATTAGAACCCCTTTCCAGTGAAGTAACCCCTTTCCAGTGAAGTATTGTTGCTCCGGGTCTGCAACATAGTGTCCCAACAACAGAATCAATGATAAAATCTTGAAAATTCGGTTAACTGAAACCTAAAAAACAAGGGATAATTGGCCTGATTCGAGATGGGCAAATCTCCAAATACAAGAACACAATGATCAAAATAACAGTTAAAGAAAAAGAGATGACTATATGCCTATTTGTTTTTGTGGATTGGTGGAAGCTTCCCCTCTATTTTAGTCTTTGAGATAGATGTTGATATTAGACATGGAGGTAATTTGGGATAATTGCTTAAATTAGTTTGGGAGGTAATTGTTCATCTGATTGAGGATCAATTTGTAGCCCATCTAAAACTATAGCTTTTCCATTGATCATTCTAGTTCGGTTCTTATCAATTTCATTATCTTCTGTTACGGGTCATCTTGCACATGTGGATTATAAAACTTGGCATAAGCATCTTAATCATCCAAATAGTAACGCTCTAAACTTCTTTCTGAATTTTGATTTATAGAAGTTGGGCTTGCTTTGGAATAATAAACTACCATCTTTTGAGGATGTTCAATTTGATTGTAACTCTTGTAAACTTGGCACAACTAAAACTATCATTTTCTACTCATAGTCTTATGCCCATACGTTATTCTACCTTTTGATTAATTATATCGACGTTTCGGGAATGTTACCAATTTGATAGAAACCGAAACTTCAAATAGATAATGCAAATTTGAACAAGATAGTCGGTCCGATTCGAGAGGGCTAATCTCCAAATTCATATTACAAAACAAATGATTATAACCAATGTACCTAAATAATAAACAAGATCTATATATATATATATTATACATATATATTCTAATTCTTATCGGAAGCTTGCACCCCACTTCCCCATGTCCTGATTTTTTGGATCAACTACTCACTTCCTAAATGTTTGAATTAATTCTGAAATTAATTTAACCGCCAACAGCTAGGTTCGTATCATTACTACCCGCCCGGAGAAACGACTTGACCTCAATTTGAGATGAAATGGTGCGAGTGAAGCTTTCTGATCCGTATCAAAGTCCCATAGTGATCGCCATTTGAGTCGTACAAATGCCGACGAAAATGTATCAGTCCATGGTGTTCGCCACTCATGTATTCCGATGGCGTTCGGTGCAATCCCCACGCTACGAGATGCTGATTGCTATGGTGGGCGCCACTCGCGTCGCCCTGCAACACTGTCGGTTCGTGGTTCGAGGTTTAGCTTCAATTTGTTGAACTCTTTTAAAAACAATCCTTGTGTGTTTGCGTCATGTGAATTTGAGAGGCCGATTTCCTTGCTGTTGGCAACTGAGTTTGGCTTCCTATTTGTTGGTATGTTGACAACTGCTCCTCGAACAAACAACTCTTTTTCCTTTATGTTGCCATTTGATATTTGAAGAAGATACTAGTGAAAATGGGTAGTTTCGGTGGTGGTGCTGCGTTGGTAGTTTCAGTGATGGAAGATGGTTGCTTTGGCGGCAGTGGTGGCAGTCCTGGTAGTTTTGGCGGCGGCAGTTGTGGAGCCGGTAATTTTGGTGGTAGTGGTGGCGTAGTTGGTAGTTCCGGTGGTGGCGGTTTTGCTGCTGGACCTTCTGTGTGCACCTGGCCTTTGATTTCTTCAACATCTTCCCTCAAAGATGCAAGAATAGCATCTAATCTTGCTGCAATGGTTGCTAATTGATCTACCAAATTCCGGGTTGCAAGTCCATTCGATTTCCCGGCAATGGAACCAAATGATAGAAACCGAAACTTCGAATAGATAATGCAAAATTGAACAAGATAGTCGTCCCAATTCTAGAGGGCTAATCTCCAAATTCAGATTACAAAACAAATAATAATAACCAAGACACCTAAACAGTAAAGAAGAAGATCTATATATATATATATATATATATATATATATATATATATATATATATATATATATATATATTCTAATTCTCATCGGAAGTTTGCACCCCACTTCCCCATGTCCTGATTTTTTGGATCAACTACTCACTTCCTAAATGTTTGAATTAGTTTTGAAATTAATTTCCACCGATAGTTGGGTTCGTATCACAATTAGTCTCATGCTACCGCAATTACTTTGTCTCCTTCACATGGATTTACTTCCTGCATTCTGAAGGTAAAGTATTCTCTGTTATTGAATCTTCCATGCATATATCCAAACCGAAACTGTAAAATCTGAAATTTCTTAGATTGAGGAATGGGATTATCTTTCAACAATGTTGTCCCTCACACCTCAATGAAATAGGGTGGCTATGAGAAAGAACTGTCACCATCTTGATGTTCTTGGTACGCATCTCTTGGAGGGAGTGATTTGTTTTTCTAGATTCCGGTGTTGGTGTGAAGTTCTTGCTACTACGGTACATCTAACTGATATTTGATAGACTACCCTCTTCCTCACTTAACCATGTTTCACCTTTTATTATTTGGTAAACCCAAGACTTTCCAATTACCGAACCTTTAGTTGTGTGTTTTAAGTCCACCTTCCTACACATAGACGCACTAACTCACAGCCCAATATGTCAACTGTGTCTTCCTTAGATAGTCCACCTACCAAAAAGGATTTATTTGTTATGATCATGAAGTATGTGGTGGCCGGGTTTCATAAATGTTATTTGATGTGGTATCAATGTTTACTGAATACCAACCATTTTGGGCAATATTATTCTCGTGAACCACTTATGGTTTACCATAGATTCAAACACATCAGGACCATTCCAACAATCACACATCACGAGCCCCCGAATGCTTACGAGCCGGCAAGTACTTATTAGACTATATTATAATTAGGGTTTAGTAATGGTTATTATAAGGGTTGAGCCCACGGGCCCGTTTATGTTTTAGGGTTTCATTGTAAACTCTATATAATGTAACCTAATCTATCAATAATATTCAACAAGTCTTTTACCATCTTACATGGTATCAGAGCTTTAAGGTTCTAATTACCTTCTTCTTCGCTGCACCACCATAAAAATACAAACCTTAGTCGTCATCACCACGTTCAAACCTAGATAGGGCAGCGTGCCGCCGCCGCCGCCCTGTCCATTCTCTTTGCTTTGGTTATCTTATCTTTTACGTTATAAATAAATATTCATCTTGGTTTTAGATTCAAGCCACTTAACCTAAATCTTTCTTCCCTTCAAAAACCTGTCTGCCCATATCCCATCTTTTATGTTTCTTTTCTTTCATTTGTTATTGCTGGACCACGGTCCGTTGCCACCGAAGAACGCCGCTTGGCCATTGTCACCGGCCTTCGGTACGACACACCATCGCACGACCACGGTCGCTTGGTGTCATCTTGTTTATTTTTTATTTTTCCGATCACGTGATCATGTTGCTATTGCCATGCCGCCCTTTTTTTCTCGCCGCTTGCAAGACTACGGTTCGCCGTCATGCCGCCTTCAGGACTATGGCCTGTTGTCGCACCACCCTATGTCGCTACCGCATTGGATGCCCGATGCCCATTGCAGGCTGACATGATCATTTAGTATTGTGGATTGCAATTAAGGTTTTGGATGAAGATTTCAAGATTATGGAATTTTTGTTGACGATTGTGACTGAGATCGAGACTATTCTTCTTGTTCTTTATGTTTATTTTTTATTGTTTCCGGTGTGAGAGTTCGATTTTCTATCGCTCTAACTGCGGGGGAGTATTAGACTATATTATAATTAGGGTTTAGTAATGGTTATTATTAGGGTTGAGCCCACGGGCCCGTTTAGGTTTTAGGGTTCCATTGTAAACTCTATATAATGTAACCTAATCTATCAATAATATTCAACAAGTCTTTTACCATCTTACGGTACTTGGGATGAGTTAAAAAGTTTATGTAGTGGTTACAAATTAAAGTTAATACTTGACAATTACAGGTTGTATGTAGGGTTTACATAAGTTTAATTATAGGATTTGCTTTTACATACGTTTTTAGTTTAGCTCTTATCTTCTTGTATAAATACCCGTGAATGTTCAATAGAAGGTAAAACTTTCCCTGAAGTCTCTAAGCTTGACAATAGTAAATAAATTAAAATCCATTACTTAATACAACCTGTTTCACTGAATAAACAAAGAGACGATTGTGCTTCAAGATGATTAAAGATTCCTAGTAACAAGGTTGTCCTATATTTTAGTAAAAAGGAATGTTATAATCAATTAATTTATTTTATTTTCTATGGAATTTGTAAAAATGATATTTTTAGTGTTAGAAAGGGTAGATATGATATTATGAAATTTAGAAGGATATTTATGAAATTAATCTGTATTATTTAGCAATTAACATTTGTTTAACTTCAATAAAAGTTCCAAAAGGTTGTGTAGTTGTTAAAGTTCCACTTAGTTTGCAGGTGATGGTGGCCACTGTAAGATGTGAAGAAATTGCTAATGAGAAGTACTCATTCTTTGTAACAAACCAGGTACGTGTTAATATGACCACTTGTAAGCCCAAAATACATTTTATCAAACAAATCTATTTTTGTAAGCAGGACTGGTGTGATTTAGAAGAGGCTGTACAATCTCATGTCGTGTCAGGATTTGGATGGAAGCTTAGTTCCATGATTGACGCTTGTTTATCCAGGTATATACAATCTATTCCCTCTTCGATATATTTCAAAACTGATTAGGGTGCATAGTAGAGGTAGCAAAATGGGCTTGTCAAGTGGGTTTCTTAAGGCAATGAATATGTTGTTATCAATATAGGTGATCTTTTGGTGCATGTCAAACAGCCTGTTTGGTTGGCCTGAAACACTTTATTAAATTATGTTATTGCAATAATAATCTACTTTTTTTGTTGTATAAAGTGATGCAGGAGGTTTTTTTGCAGAAAAAACACTTGGTTATTTTTCACCAGCTGGACCCATTTGATAAATGATTGTGTTAGAAATAAAGCATAACCCAAACAGACATATTCATAAGAAATTGGGTGAATTGTTACCTCTAGTGTGCATACTAACTTCATAATTTTGCTGCCACAAAATTTATTTAATAATTGTGCATTCAGTTATGATGAAGAGGCTACTTACTTTGAAGATAGAGTTAGATCTGCCAAGCGAAGGCAGTTGGAAGAGAAGTTGATTCAAGTAATATTTCTTCATGATTGCCTATATAGCTGGGTGTTGCTAAACTATTGTTTCATGTCTGCTGTACTAAATATGGTTATAATCTGATTTATTTAGCTTGTTCATCCAACCTACCAATTGATGCTGGAACACATACAGCTAGAGACACTTGATAATTTAAAAAATCACTTCATGATGCTTTGAATGGAGGATTAGGGTTTGCAAATGCTGCTCGTGATTGCATGGGATCATTCACTAGAATCTTTGAAGAACAATGCAAAGGTACAACAGCTAATTCATTTCCTTAAAAGGGTAAACTGCACAAATTAGAAACAAATTTGATAACTTCTCCCAGTTTTAGCACCGAACATTAAGTTAGACACAAAATAGAAATCAATTCACATTTCGTTATTAGTCTAATTTTTAGCTATAAAATGTTTAACTGCTGATACGACACTGGTTGCTGCCATGAAAGCTGTCGCTTCAGATTACACATATGAAAAAAATGCTTATGTAATTTTTTTGTTAAAGTTCAGTATCATTACAAGTTTTAGAGTTTGGTGCATTTTAATACAATAAAAACAATTATTATATATCATATAATCATATTTGATGATACATGACATGCATATACACTAAAATAACACTGAAGATGTCTATTCACCAGTTTGGACTTTGGAGGTCACAAAGAGTCTGGGTCGGTTTCAGTTTTATTATTTTTAGTATGAGTTTTGTTTTAGTCTTGCTTTTATTTTTTGGTATGGTTCAAAATATTTGGTAAGGTTTACTTTAGGAGTTATTTAATTTGGAGGCTAGGCTAGGTATGATTGTTTAGGTTGGTCATTAGGTCTATATTAAGGATCGGTGGTTTGTTTATGTATGCAACAATATAGAGTTTACCTAATAAAATTATTGTTTTTGTTTTCCATCTTTTCTTTCTGGTCCACATGTTTTGGTTGATCAATTGAAGGGTCTTGGCTTCAATTGTAGCAAAGACACCAAGGCTCATACTTTGGGTGCAACGGTTCGAGATAGTAGCAGGAATCGACAACAATCAAAGGGGTGTTTGCAGCAGCAAACAACAGAAAAGGCAAAGAAACAACATTCAGCCGTAGAAGCGGGAAAAGTTGGATTCAAATCCTTGAGTAAACATGTAAGCAAGAGAGTAAGAAAGAAGTAAGAAAGAAAGAAAGCAAGGAAGAAAGAAAAAAAGGAAAAAAGAAAGAAAAAAAGAAGGATCAAAATAGAAAGAAAACTAGTCAAGCAAGAAAGAAAGGCAAGAAAGAAAGGCAAGAAAGAAAGCATGGCAGAGAACGTAAACAAAAATGTGTTAGTACAAATTCATGAGCTAGGGAACATGTCCCTTCAACGTCCAAAGTTGACTGAACCGAACTACACTATTTGGGCGACTTTGATGGAGACGTTTTTTAAGCTTTTGTCTTTGGGGGGAAGTTGATCCGCTAACAACAATAGTAATGGATGAAAAGAAAGTTCTTACAACTAAAGCAATGATTTTCCAAACACTCCCGAAAGACATTCTGCTACAAGTTGCATAATACTCAAACTTAAAGGACGTATGGGACTCTAGTAATGTTCAATACCTAGGAGCTGATGTAGTTTAAAAGGCACGTCTACATGTCCAGAGGAGCAAACTAGAGGCCTTAAGTATTAAAGATAATGAAACCGTGAATAACTTTACAGATAAGCTGAGTAGTGCAAGAGCTAAGTTTAAAAGTCTTGGTTCTAATCTTAAAGATAAGGTGATTATAAGGAAACTTCTTAACTCGTTGATAACATCCTTTTGAAGAAGCAATGTGAAGGATTAAGGCATATGATGAATGTCTCAAAAGCCTTGATGAACCGATGGATAATGATCAAGGTAAGCTCTTGATATCTAGTTCAAAAGCTCAAGATCCTGAAAGTTGGCACTATGGAAAAGGACATGATTATCAAAGTCGTGGCGGGGAAAGAGGCGTTGGTAAGTACAAAGAGGATGTGGAAGAACAAAACAAAGACACAAGTGAATTCATGTGTTTTGGATGTGATGAATTCGGTCACCTCGTGTATGAGTGCATCAAGTGGAAAGATAAGAGAAAGAAACTCACCTTGTTTATGATGAGGTCCAACATTGTCATGAAGGAAGAATGTGAACAAAGATTAGTGGGTGATTGTTGGACTTGATCTTTGTTGGTTCACAAATGAATCGCAAGTTCGGAGGTCGCAAAGAGTCTGGGTTGGTTTTAGTTTTATTATTCTAAGTATGAGTTTTATTTTAGTATTGTTGTTATTTTATGGTATGGGCCAAAATATTTGGTAAGGTTTATTTTGAAAAGTTTTATAACTTGAGGACTAAGCTAGGTATGATTGTGATAGAACCCAAAAACATTGGCTTGATTACTAAATTAAGAACAAGAACAATCCAATTCGGCAGGGTGAAGCCCCAAATACAAAGAACAAGTCTGATTTTAACTCTTGATGCCTGTGTCTAAACATAAACATAAATAAATAATAAAAGATAGTCCTAATTAACTGCCCCACTAACCCTCCATCCCACTTACTGCATTGACTGCTTCAAAAGGTACCCGATAACCTGTTTGGTCGACCCACGGGTTCGTATCAGATTGTTTAGGTCGGTCATTATATATTAGGGATCGATGGTTTGCTTCTGTATGCAGTAATATGGAGTTTACGTAATAAAATTGTCGTTCTTGTTTTTCATTTTTTCTTTTCTGTTCAGCAAGTTTTGGTTGATCACTTGAAGGGTCTTCGTTTCGTATATGTAGGACTAATACATTGAATCTACAGATGCCACTATCAAACAAGCTGATTGGGATTCAACTAAAGTAAGGGACAAATTTTCACGTGATATAGATTCACATATTGCTGAAGTTCGGACGGCTAAGTTATCAGAACTTAATGCACTATATGAGGTAATATTTACTTCTGAATTATGACCTTATGATTAGACAATCAATTGATTCAAGTAGTCTTGTAACCATTTTGAAAAATGAAAATTATTTATTATCAATATTTTGCATTTCTATGCAGTCAAAATTGAAAGAAGCCTTGGATGGACCTGTGGGGGCCCTACTAGAAGGAGGTGGTGATGATACTTGGCCTGCAATAAGGAAACTTTTTCATCATGAGACTAAAACAACTGTCTCTGAGTTTTCTGTTGCACTTTTGGGTTTTAAAATGGATGAAAAAACCAATGAAGAAATGCTTTTTAAGTTGGAGAATTATGCTAGAGGAATAATTGAAGGGAAAACAAAAGAAGAAGCAGGAAAAGCCTTGTACCGCATGAAGGAGAGGTATAACTTGCTTAAATGGGTAATGGGTCAAAACCAGTCGGGCTGGGTAGAATTTATTAGACTATATTGTAATTAGGGTTTAGTAATGGTTTAGGGCCTGTGGGCTCAACCCTAATAATAACCATTACTAAACCCTAATTATAATATAGTCTAATAGAATTGACATGAGAAACTATTTTTTAATTAGTTAGTCAACTACGACTACAAATATTATAATGAGTTGCAAAAATCATCCTCTAGGCTACGAGGTTCGCCGAAATTTCATCTGGGGTTCTTTCTCAATATTAATTAGTCCTTATTTTACTGTTTCATTTCAACATGTATCTCTCCACCTAACTAGGTTAAATTCATAAAATGAACTTTGTTAATTGGCTCATGTACATTGTACGTGAGTGTGAATGGTTGAATCTCTCTTGAGATCATTATTCCATTGAATAGGATATATATACAAAACAACCGAGTGAGATATTCGGGGAAAAGATAATTACCAAATACAAAGAGATTTATCTTCTAATTTAAGTACATCAGAATAATATATAAATATATATGAATATACATGTTAATACACCCCCTCAGTCGCAGCAGGAAGAGGCTGAATGCAAAGACTGGTTTTTAAAACGATGAAAGAGCTGTTGTGGTAAACCTTTTGTGAAAATGTCAGCGTAGCGGTAATCAACGGGTATATGAAGGACGCAAACCGTCCTAATTCGGACCTTCTCGCGAACAACATAAATGCCAAGCTCAACGCATTTTGTCCTTTGATGTTGTACCGGGTTCTGCGAGAAGTACACTACAGATATGTTGTCACAATATACGTGGGTGGCATGACGAACTTTGACATGAAGCTCGGTTAGCAGATTGCGTAGCCAGTTGGTTTCGGCCACAGCGTTTGCTACACCTCGATATTCGGCTTCGGCACTGGAGCGGAATATAGTGGCCTGTCTTTTTGACGACTAAGATACCAAATTGTTTCCAAGATAAACGCAATATCCCGAGGTTGATCTTCGTGAATCTGGACACCCCCCAATCGGCGTCGGAGTATGCCGTAAGTGTGCACGAATTGGAAGGGGATAGCACCAACCCATGATCACTCGTGCCCTTCAAGTAACGAAGGATGCGTTTCAGAAAATGGAAGTGGGACTCACGAGGATCGTGCATGAAGAGACATACCTGCTGAACTGCGTAGGTGATGTCCGGTCGGGTGAATGTCAAGTAATGCAAGGTGTCGACAAGGTTGCGGTAGAGGGACGGGTCCGCCACTGGGGGGCCGGATGTGGAACTCAGCTTCGAGGCGGTGTCAACCGGTGTCTGACAAGGCTTGCAATCCGTCGTATTTTCCCAGGCGAGGATGTCGGTGATGTAGTGTTGCTGAGATAGGAATAGGCCCTTGTTGTGATGTGTAACTTGATGCCCAAAAAATGGTGCAGTCGGCCTAGATGGGACATGGCGAACTCCCGGATAGAATGTCAATAAGTTCGAACTCCCGGGATAGAATGTCAATAAGTTTCTGCAACAGATGGTTGTCGGAGGCTGTTAAGATGATGTCGTCCACATAAAGGAGTAGATAGGCCATGTGAGAGCCGTGGCTGTAGACGAATAATGAGGGGTCGGTGAGAGTGCCTTTGAAGCCAAATTTAGTAATATAGGTGGTGAACCGTGGTACCAAGCTTGCGGGGCTTGTTTGAGACCGTAGAGGGATTTGTTGAGCCGACACACAAGGTGTGGATTAGCTGGATCCTTGAATGTCGACGGTTGGTGCAGATATACAGTTTCTTGTAGGTCCCTGTGTAGGAATGCATTTTTGACATCAAGTTGATTTATCGTCCAACCGCGTGATAGTGTAAGGCTTAAGACGGTGCGTATAGTGGTGGGATTAACCACCGGGTTAAACGTCTCATCGCAATCAACCCTGACCTGCTGAGATTTCCCATTAACAACCAATCTCACTTTATATCTTTGCAATGAGCCATCGAGATGGAACTTGTGGCGAAACAACCACATACAACGTATCACATGAGCATCTGACGGTCGACTTACTAAATCCCATGTTTTATTATCCATTACAGCTTTGTATTCATCAGTCATGGCCGTGTGCCAGTTCAGGTCGGTTAGGATCGTGAGGTGGCTTTTGGTAGGGGAGAAATGGGTGGTTGTTTGGTGAGGTGAAGGTTGAGATGGGTTGCAGGTTTGATGGTTCTGGTGCGGGAACGAGTGAGCATTGGATGTGTGGGCTTGGGAGGTGGTGGTAGAGGTGTAGTGGAAGTGGTGAGCATCGGGAGGTGGCGGTGAGCGGGTGAGCATCGGATGTGTGGGCTTGGGAGGTGGTGGTGGAGTTGTAAGGGAGGTGGCGGTGGATGTGTGGGCTTGGGAGCATCAGATCCGTGGATGGGCACGCAGTTACCATTACCGACAATATAAATTTAATTGGACAATTAGCATGGGAGTTAGAAAGTATACCTGGTCGCCATGACGTGTGAAGATGCACATGTGTCCATATACCATTGATCAGACATATCGCCCGTGTCATCAAAATTCATGGCCTGGAAAGCGTCCCCGAGTTCTGTTGGGTCTAAAGGGTTATTTCAGTAAGATGGGCCTGTTGTTTTGGGTGTGGGCTGGGGTTGGCAGGTGAGGCCCGTGAATGGGAAGTGGCATTGGGTTGCTGGGTAGGTGGGCCGTAGTTCCAAGGAGAGGCCCAACCGGGCTGAGTTGGGTATGGGCAGGGTGGAAGCATCATCCACCAATTATTAGGCCAGTAAGGAGGTGGTGGGCCTGTGCGATTCGGAGGGTCATATTCGCGAGCGGGAGAAGGGGCTGAGGGTCGATGTTGGGGCTGCGAGTGGGAGGGCCGGCGGCCTTGGCTTTGTGGTCAGCCACCCCTGGTCGATTGATTGCGTTGGTTCGGAGGCGCTTCTTCGGTGGCAGTTGTCATGACCGCAGGAGTAGTCAAGGAGTCCCGAGTACGTTGTCGTTGTTGCTCTAATTGGGTCATGCTGCAAGCAGTTTCCCACGTGGGGAGTTGTTGAGTGATGAAGGCACCAACTGTGTCAAACTTGGGCGGAAGACCATGTATAAGTTGCAGAACCAAGCGCTGCTAGGAGACCGGGTTATCGACATCACTCAATTGGGTGGCAAGGACTTTGAGTCGTTGACAGTATGCGTCCAACGAGCCCAATGATTTAAGAGTGAGATTGGTGAACTCATGTTCAAGGGCGGCGGCTCGGGAACCCTTGTTATTCAAAAAAATTGCTTTGATACGTAGCCAAGCATCCAGGGCCGTAGAGTCCGGTTCCAGAACGCGAGCGAGCAGGTCATTGGAGAGGGTCCCATAGATCCATTGTAATACAATGGCATTAATTTCCATCCACAAATCATTATCAGGATCAGTGGCGGGTGGTGGTTTGGTACCGTCGATGTGATCGGTGACTTTATAACCGTGGGCGTGCAACTGGAACAATTTCAACCCATGACAAGTAGGACACTTTGGTTCCGTCAAGTACACGGACCTTGTTCCGAATGTGGTAACCGTGTATACAGGGTGAAGAGAGTTTGTTTTGAGACCCAAAGATCCCGCAGGACCGGCTTGCTTGGTTTCTTTGATGGTTGTGTCTTCGGCCATGATGACATGGGATGGGCAATGGGGGCTAGTCGGATGAAGGATTACCGGTATAGAGCTAAGCTCTTAGCTCTGATACCATGTAAATGGTTGAATCTCTCTTGAGATCATTATTCAATTGAATAGGATATATACAAAACAACCGAATGAGATATTCGGGGAAAAGATACATACCAAATACAAAGAGATTTATCTCCTAATTTAAGTACATCAGAATAATATCTAAATATATATGAATATACATGTTAATAGAGAGGGTATTTTTGTCATTCTACACTTCTTCATGCCTATTGACCTTTGGTTGCTCCAGCTTAAAAGATGCAAGCAAGATGGCATGGCCTGCTGTCACCTTCCACCACCGCCTGTCAAAACCCTGGCCCGAAATCTTAGCCACCACAACACAATAAAAGTATAAGAATTATTAGAATTAAAGTAAAACAATCAGCAAAATCATATCCAATACACAAAAAATCTTTATCAAATTGAACAAGCAAAACCCAATATATATTTATAATAGAAAAAGTGGAGCTCCTTCCATAAACAAACACCAAGCCCAAATCTTGACATAAATAAAAAACAAAATAATTTTATAGTGTGGTCAGAAGAGGGAAGCTCGGGGAGCCTGTGTATGTTGCTTTAGGGGAGGAAGTGGAGATGAAAAAAGAGAGGGTTGGGGGGGGGGTTGTTTAGTTTTTTTTATTACATACAGGGCAATAGAAAGGTTAAGAAGATTGATTTACGCTCAAGTGCTACCAACATGTGGCTTCTTAAAGGATGAAAATCTAACAGAGATAGGGGTAGGGATCAATGATGTAAACACAGTGAAAATAGGGACCAATTAGAAATACATAAGAAGAAGAGACAACACTTGCAAATTTTGCAAACTCCAGGACAATGCAAGTAATTGAATATAATATTCTTATAATAATGATGTTATTTATATAAGAAAACGTTTCAAGAAGTCTTATGTAGTAACCATGTGGGCTGTTTTTGACTTGCTCAACACATTCCCTTTTCAGCTATTGCTTTTGTTTTACCAGTTTGACCCGTGTGGATAAAATCATGTACATCACCCCATTCATAAGTAATGGCTCAAAATGGCCACCTCTAGTTACTGCATTGACTTTATTGGTATTTTGTTGTAGCTCATCATAAATCTTTGAAATTTTGCAGATTTACATCTTTATTTAATCATGATAATGATTCGATGCCACGTATATGGACCGGAAAAGAAGATATCCGAACAATTACTAAAACAGCTCGGTCTTCTGTAAGAGTTACCTCATTATAAAATTATTATCTTTTACCTTCTCAAATCTTTTAATTTAACATTTGGCCTATGATCTTGTTTATTTATAAAATTTTTGTTTCAGTCTTTGAAGCTACTCTCGGTATTGGCTGTGATTCGTTTGGATGAGATGTTGATAAGATTGGGGACACATTAGTCCTTACATTGGTGGATAACAAGAAAGCCACTAGTACGAGTATCTCCTCGCAGGATCCGTTGGCTTCAAGCACATGGGAAGAGGTATTATTTTATCGAGTGACAGGTTGAAATAGGGTGGGTTGAAACTGCTCATTTCTGATCCAGTTTGAAACGTGCTGAATAATCTTAATTTTTGAATAAAAAATTTAGAAGGTCGAATGCTTAGAAAAACAAAATCTGGGCAACTTTCAACCTGTTCAGATCCATAATCCATTTCCTTTTGCTAATCTTTGATTTAACCTATTTTAAAAATAACATGACTTAAGTTGGCCTTCTATAAGTAAATGGGTTGAAATGAGTGAGTCAGGCTGGGGCACCTGCAAACATTATTTGTTCATATTAAATTATTAATAAACTAACACATACTTATAATATAAAGTATAAAACCATAGTATTCTAAATTCTTGAATAAAACGATCTCGGAGGTTGTATGCATTAAAATAGGCGTTTGGCAGCTTTCACATGTTTGGATCCATATATGACCTGTTCCTTGTTTAGCTAATCTTTTTGATTTTACCCATTTATGATAAATCACAAACCTAATTGACCCACTTATAAGGTCAATTGTGCCACCTATAATTACTAGTATTACTGGATGTTGCTGATATGTGTGTTTGGATTTATGATCACGTAAATGTATGTGTTCTACGTAAATGTTGTATTTTTAGATCTAAGAATGCTAATAAACAATTTAATGAATATTAAAAGTAATGTTAGTTATATTCCTAGGTTCCAGCAACAAAGACACTCATAACTCCTGTTCAGTGCAAATCATTATGGACCCAATTTCAAAGAGAGACAGAGTATACTATAACTCAAGCCATTGCTTCCCAGGTATCTTATTTTTATTGTTCAATATGTTGGTAGCTGATAGTTAGTAGCCTTAGTAGGTGTAAAGATGGATAGTTTGGGTGGCTTGTTTAACGCTAAAAAAAGTAGTTTCTTTAGCACAACGTGTATGATCGGGTTGCGTTGGTTTCACCACAAACATTTTTGGTTGATTCTTGAAATTTAGGTAAACTAGGTTTTCCCAAACGTCTGTTGCGTGTGGAATCCCGCCATGATCCTAAATATCAAAACACAAATTTAACAACACGTAGCAACAACGGTCATTCCATCGTGAAACTCTAGTGCTTCAAGAAAGACACAAAAAACAAACCATAACGGTTTCACACCGCTGTAAAACTGTAATGCTTACCCGGTCATAAAGTGAGCGTCTTTGCACCATAAAACCCCCAAAGTGCACTTCAACGTAAAAGACGTATTCCGTTGTAAATGCGATATAAAGAAAAAATTTGATTTTCAATAAACTTAGTTTCAAATATTATGAGTTTTCCATCATTTCAAAAATTTCACAAAACGATACTGTAAAGAAAAATTTTTAAGAAAAAACTAACCTATTTAGGCCATGCATACATCTTAAAATTTTCACTGTTCCTTAAGAGGTGCTTATATATATATATATTAAAAAAATGGATGGTTATAATAAGTTTTTTCTAGAAATAAAGTGATTCAGGAGTGTATCATCAGTTCAATAAATTATTATAGTATTATGTTGCCATTCGTTAACTTATTTTCTTCCAATGATTTTATTCGAACTGCGAATAATTCTACACAGAACAGACCTCATTGGACCAACTTTTCACAATCTGCACTAATTTTTCCGTTACCAGTTTTTTTTTTGCGTCTTCTGTTAAAAAATATCAGTAATTTCTCATTCCTTTATAACATTATTATCTTGTTATTTTGTTTGCTATGTTTTCAGAAGCTAATAAGCGCAATAACAACTGGTTACCACCCCCATGGGCTATAGCAGCCTTGGTGATCTTGGGATTCAACGAATTTATGACTCTTTTAAGGTCTTTATTTTATTATTATCGTCTCCCTTCTTTTCTATACCAAAATGGCGAAATCCACAATCAACATAGCTTGAGGTTTCTTTGGCAGGAATCCTTTGTGGCTGCTTGTTATATTTGTTGGTTATCTGCTTTCCAAAGCTTTATGGGTTCAACTAGACATATCTGGTGAATTTCGCAATGGCATGGTGAGTTGTATTTGATAGTCCCAGAATAAGAGATTAAGTTTATTAATTCTCATTGTACGTTCTTCTAAATGTGGCAAAATGGGCGGACCAGACTTGTTGGATAACAGGCAAAATGGGTTAGGTTGACCCTAAACTCTCTATTCAAGATTAAATTTTTTTTACAAACAATTATCTTACCAAATACATTATACATTATTCCACTTACATTTGAATTCTTAAATAATAGGTCAAACGGGTTGAAGGTAAGAAAAGAACATCTTATCGCCCACAACCTCCTAAACCATTTTAGTTAGATATTTAGATTATTATATTGTTTTAATTCCGGATAGAATCAATTATGGCTAGAAGATTTCTTATTTTTGAAATAATGCGTTTTTCAGTTTAGAAAGTTTTTGTTTTTGGTATTTTCTACAGCTGTGTTTTGGCTGTAATTAGGCTGTTTTTAGCCTTTAAATAAGTTAGTCTTCTAGTGTTAGGCATTCGAAAATTCTGTTCTGTCTTTTCTTTCTTAAGATTGACAGAGAAGCGGGCCGACTCAGTTGCTTGACTGCTGTTCTTGTTCTCTGATCTGATTCTAATTGCAACAATTGGTATCAGAGCCTGGTTCAAAGGGACAACCACTGCTCAAACATTGGTCAGAAGGGTGTGATCAAGAGCCGAAGGACTGTGCGATCAATCAGAGAAGCAGCAAGAAAAGATGGCAGAGACTCCAGCAGCAAACCAGATTGTAGGGGTGAAGGAGACTATCAATCTGTTGCCACAATGCTCTGTTTTGACAGCCACAAACTACACAATTTGGGCTGTCAAAATCAAGGCAATTTTTAATGTTCATGGCGTTTGGGAAGCAATCGAGCCAGGGGTGAACGTTGACCCAAAGAAGAACAATATAGCAATAGCCTACCTGTACCAGGCAATACCCGAAGAGCTTGTCCTCCAAGTTTCCTAGTTCGAAACAGCAAAAAAGATCTGGGATGCTTTGAAGCTCGCTATGTAGGGGTTGATCGGGTTAAAGAGGCCCGGCTTGGATCCTTAGTGACTGAATTTGAAGCATTAAAAATGAAAAATGGAGAGGCGATTGAAGACTTTGCAGGACGCATCAGCAGCATAGTCTCGAAAGCGAACAGCCTAGGAGCCACGCTTGAAGATATAAAGCTGGTCAGGAAGTTTCTTGGTTCTCTTCCCGATCGTTTCTTACCCATAGTTGCTTCTATTAAACAATTTGCAGATTTGAAGGCCATGTCCTTTCAAGAGGCAATTGGCAGACTTAGAGCATTCGAAGAAAGGATCAAATCAAGTGATAAAGGGCAAGGATCCAAAGGGAATCAGCTGTTGTTTTCTTGCGAAGAAGGGCAAGCTAGAAGGAAGGATCAGCAAGGTGGTCGAGGCCGAGGGAATGGCTGCGAAAACCGAGGCCGAGGACGGGGCCGTGGTTGGTCAAACGATCGGGGCAGAAGTACTGGACAAGGAAACCAAAAGAAAGACCGGTCCAACATCCAATGTTTCAGATGTGAAGGAATGGGGCACTTTGCATCTGACTGTCCAACCAAAAAGAAGCAAGAAGAAGTCAATTTGACCCAAGCCAATGTTGAAGAACCTGCTCTTTTAATGACAGTTGGTGAGCAAAACCAACAGGAGATGGTTTACTTGAATGAAGAAAGAGTCATACCTGCCAAGTATGTCTCAAGTCCAAATGAAGAGTTCATGTGGTATTTAGATAATGGAGCATCTAACCATATGACAGGGAACCGAAACCTATTCTCAAAACTTGATGAAAAAGTAGGGGGAATAGTAAGGTTTGGTGATGGATCATGTGTGGAGATGGAAGGCAGGGGCTCAATTCTCTTGGAATGCAAGAATGGAGAGCAACGCCTACTAACGGACGTCTACTACATCCCATTTTTGCAAAGTAACATTATTAGTCTTGGTCAAGCTACTGAAGGAGGTTGTGAAGTGAAGATGAAGGAAGAATACTTGTGGATGTATGAGGCTAATGGCAGGCTGTTAATGAAGGTGAGGAGATCGTCAAACCGGCTGTACAAAATCCACCTTCAGATTGGATTACTGGTGTGTTTACATGCCTAGATGGATGATTTAGCCTGGACTTGGCACTCTCGGCTAGGCCATGTAAACTTTGATGCCATCAAACAGATGACAACAAAGGAATGGTTCATGGGGTTCCACATATGAACCACCCCACACAAATGTGTGAGGCGTGTTTGGCTGGTAAGCATACCTGGCAATCCTTCCTGGATCAAACAGCTTATAGGGCCTCAAAACCTCTTGAATAAGTATATGCAGATCTGTGCGGGCCCATTACACCTACTACACAAGCAGGGAACAGGTACGTGCTCTTATTGTTGATGATTTCAGCCGATACATGTGGGCTTATATGCTTAAAACAAAGGATGAAGCATTGGATCATTTTAAAAGCGGGGGGGGGGGGGGGGGAGAATTCACCTCCCAAAGTTTTAATTCTTTTGTGAACAGGAAGGGATAACAAGACAGCTAACAGCACCATATTCTCCACAGCAAAATGGAGTAGTGGAGCGGAGAAATCGCACTGTTCTAAGCACAACAAGGAGTATCTTGAATGCAATGGGGTGTACCACAAAATTTTTGGGCAGAACGGGTTAGGCATTCTGTTTATATCCTAAACAGATTGCCCACTAAGGCACTAAAAGATCAAACTCCATACGAAGCTTTGAAAGGGTGCAAACCAAGACTCAATCATCTGCAAGTTTTTGGGTGTGTGGGCTATGTCAAAACACCTTCAAACCTGTTAAAGAAGCTGGATAACAGAAGTGTACCCATGGTGCATTTGGGCATAGAACCTGGTTCGAAAGCATACCGTATGTATGATGTCGAAAAATCCAGTTTTTCATGGAAGAAGCAAGCATATCAACACACACTATCACTTTATCAAAGAGTGTGTTGAATGAGGTCAAATTAAAGTCGAGCATATTAGCGGGAACCAACAAAAGGCTGACATACTTACAAATTTGAAGAAATGAGAAAGCTCATGGGAATGACAATCGTAAAGTAAAAGACTAAAAGACGTGCTGAAGTGAAGACCGGAATTAAGGGGGTGATTATTGTTTTAATTCCGGATAGAATCAATTATGGCTAGAAGATTTCTTATTTTTGAAATAACGCGTCTTTCAGTTTAGAAAATTTTTGTTTTTGTATTTTCTACAGCTGTGTTTTGGCTGTAATTAGGCTGTGTTTAGCCTTTAAATAAGTTAGTCTTCTAGTGTTAGGCATTCGAAAATTCTGTTGTGTCTTTTCTTTCTTAAGATTAATAGAGAAGTGGGCCGACTCAGTTGCTTGACTGCTGTTCTTGTTCTCTGATCTGATTCTAATTGCAACATATTACCTAATAATAACGTTTTTTTAAATGTTATTTGATGCATTAATCATTTATAAAAAACATAATGAATGGACAAAAGGAGTTTTTGCAGGTTGACTCAACCCGACCTTTACTAAAAAGTGATCTGTTTTAGCATGAACCAGTTACCTGACCCTCTCATCTTCCAATTATTAAATCAGCCTGAATCAACCCGTTCATAACTAACAGGTTGAATTTGCTCACATAATTCCCATCACTTACATACGTATTCGGTGCTTGTCTTAATGTCTGCAGCTACCAGGAATTCTCTCTTTATCCACCAAGTTTCTTCCTACTGTCACAAATCTTCTTAGAAAACTGGCAGAAGAGGGCCAAAAGCCCGTTTCCGTCAATTCCCAAAAACCCCCCTCAAACCCAGCACATATGTTAGGGAATTTCCAAGGGGTAGAGTCGTCAATTGGCTCATCTAACGTAACGATGGAAAACGGGCCAGATTACACTAGTCCCTCCAGGCATGTGAAAGAACAGTAACTTTGAAAGCACAATAAACACGGTCTCTGAATAATTAGTAATTATCATATCTTGGCTGCTTGCTGGCTTCATATTTATCAGGCGCCCCTTATTATTTGGGTCCATATATCATGGTATTAATTGGTCATGTCACAAGTCGTGTTTTTTGTTTGTATATTGTGGGTATGACCGAAAATGAGACATTATAATCTTATATTACAGGGTCTTTGTATTGTAATTGTAACAATACCATAAGCAGGTAATAAATATTTGTTGGATTGATGTTATGTTGTGTTATGAAGGGTATGATTATGATGTAATTTCAAATTATAAATAAATGAGCCAAGTGATACTTTGGGTGATTGCTTGTTGGTGTTCGGATTTGGAAGTCATTTTTTACATTTGCAATACTGAAGTAATTTGTACATATTCCATTTCCAACCCTTGTTTCATTACTTGGTTTTTGAGAATAAACTTTTTGTCTCGAACTAATGTGATGCTACGGCATAACCCTAGCTTGTAGCCTCAAGAACCGACCTGAACTGGCTTGGGTTGTCAAGACTTGTTTGCTGGACCGTCACAACATCATGTATTGTGAAAGTTGTATGGTTCACTTAACCATAGTTAATAATAAAAAGTCTTAAACTTGTGAGAATTTCAAATGAAATAACTTTACAAATGAAGACATCAATTTTGAACGTGAATAACATATTCTTAAATTTTTAAATAGATACCCAATTGCTCCATGTACGTTCAACAAGGTATGCTGATGTTTCGTAACAAAGTTATGGGATCAATTTTGTAATTTGTCTAGTGCATTGAACGTCCATACACTGCTATGTGTTCATAACAACCTCTAAATACTGTTGATCAAGTGAACTAGTAAGTCTCTCTTTGTAAGAAAAAAATTTAACTGCTCAAATCATTAATTCACAGTGTGGCAACTAGTCAACATAGAAACATACAACAAAAAATATTAAAATGAACTTTGACAAGCATTAAATGTTAACTTCACGAATCCTATTAACAAACTACAAATAAGAGTAGTTAACAATAGACTAAAAATGCCGCATCCAACCAAACCAATAGACCAATTGGTGATTTTCAGTAAAAATGAGGCTAAATCTAAGGTTGTCAAGATTGATATCCTACTCAAGGTCATCATTGTTTTCGTAAGATCATGATTGTAAGTCCGGGATAGCAAACACTTATTTCATACGTGTTGTAATTTATTATTAGAATAGACTAGTTGTATGATAACATCAAGAATATTCCCAAAAAACCCTATGATCTTATAACTCATCCTATGCCAAATTAAAATGATCCTAAATCAATCCAACAAGATTTTTGAGACCAGAATCGTACCCCGATTATGGACGAGAAGGGTGCTCAATTAAAATGCTAAAAAGTTGACAAAATTATAATAATAAGAAGAAGAAGAAATGAAAGAGGTTGCTTTCAATTTGTTTAGTTAAATCTATTTATTGCTTATTGCAGTTAAATCAAAGGAGTAGGTATGAACATTTAATGTAACATTTAAACTAAAATAGCATGTGTCATCTTATGCTTTCTTTTTTAGTATATGTTGCTTTTAGACCATACTTAGTTACTTACCATTCCATATGGCCGAATCAAGATTTTGAGAGTACTACCAAATCACCTCAATATAAAAGTGAACATTAACAATTTCGGATATATATTCAACATTATTTTAAATTGCAAAACCTACATATGTTTCAAACAATCATCACTAGTAAGAAATGCTTAAAGAAAGATTAGTCGAGCAAACGTACATAAGTTAGGTCATGGAGGTACAAATCACAAAAGAGCACTATCTAATAACTCAAATGACCCTCAACTAGTCTCAAGTTAGGTAATGGGAGGACCTAATGAAGGATCAGGAAGGGTAAATTTATTGTGTGATGATATTGTTGGAAATTTATTGTTATTATTAATATGATTATTAATATTTAGTCAATAATATTAATGTGTTGAAAGAAGATTAATGTTTTGAATGACATTATAAATTAATGGTTTGAGAAGTTGTTTCACATTAGAGAAAAAAAAGAATGTAAAATGGTTTATGTTCTAGAACCTTTTAATTATATAGTTTCATAAAGTTTCACACTAAGTGGATTCGCGAAGGGTGCGAAACACCCTTAACTCGCACTAGCGCGCGCTGCGTGGCCATGTGGACGCAATGTGACGCTTTGATGGCGCACTTTGCACTTAGTATTTTTGAAGGTTGGTTTGAGGGACTAGTCAGGTGCAACTAACCTTAGTTCACGGTCAGAGTCCATGCGCTTCTAAATAACTGCGACTCGTAACAATTTTCGTTACATGTTTACAGAAACTGATGGTTGTTAATGACGAATTAAATGAGCAGTTACTCTTAGGTCTAGGATCAGTAGATTTAGTCCATTTTGTATAGGCTTAATACTTGAATTAATATCTGTAATGAATGGTTATAATTCATTATTATGTATGCATTAATGTACAGGTTAACCCATATATATGTGTGTTGATTTATGTATGTTTACAGGTACAAACATTATACTTAGTCAATTTCTGAAATTGACTTAAGTGTAAGAAACATCTACGGATGAATATTTTGTTCTTCCGTAGATATGTTTCTTACAATTAACAAACATCCGAAGATCATCTGCGGATGAACCATCAACTGGAGTGAAGTGAGAATTCCAAGTGAAGACTCCTGTGGAAAAACAAGTTTCCTGCTGAACAATAAGTCTCCTGCGGAAGAACAAGATTCCTACGAAAGAACAATCAACTACGGAAGACAATATTCCTGCGGAGACCAAACACTTGTATTCAAACAATACAAGTGTTACAAGTCAATAAGTCAACAAGTCAACAAGTCAGTTATGCGAATCCCAAGAAATCCAGAGATTCTTTCGGAAACAATTCAAATCCCAAGAGATCGGTGTTTCCTTAACAGAAACGTCATTGTCTATATATATGGATCCTAGGTTTCGAATCAAAGGACGGCTTCGATGACAAACATCCAAGCAAAATTACAATCACCAAACATCACATCACACAAATCAAAACCCTAGCAGCCGTCACTTCAAACACAAAATTCAATACGGTTCATTCATTTTTTATTTGTAATCATTAACATGTTTAAATGAAATACATTTAAATTTAATATTTGTCAAAACATTAATTGTGTTTTCATTCATTATGTTCTTGAATCATTAATGATATTGATTTACCATTCAATCAATTAAACCAAGCCAACGTTGATTCTACAAACGTTGACTTGACATCAACTGACATTGATAAGTCCTAATTGTGATCCTTGGATTCACAGGTGTTATCAGAGCCAAGTGCTCATTGATTTAGATCAATTGATCTATCGGTGTGAGTTGTGTTTAATTATTTTCGAAAATTTTTGTGTGATATTTAATCTGTCGATTAACTTGAATCTATATTCAAATCATTTGAATAGTAGATCTTGGCAATCGATCAAATTAATAACTTGTTCACATCTCTTGAATAAATTCGTTAGTTAACATCTTTGATCTTAACTAATCATAAGCAACTTTGGTGGATCATCTTACCAACCACCGAAGTTGGAAACAAAAGCTGACTTCAAACCCTGGAAAATCAAGTTGAGGAATCATGTGAATTATACAGATTCGGACTTATGGTATCTATAACAAAAGGTCCTTATATTCCACCCACCCTCGGGCCGGATTATAATGATAACAATCAACCCATAAGCACGAAAGATCTGCCACCTGATGATGTTAAGAAGGTTAAAGTTGACATCAAGCATACAACTTGCTTAGTATGGCTTTACCAGAGAAAATATTAATCAGATGTGAAAACTATAAAACAACAAATTCCTTGTGGAAGATTCTTCATACACTCTATGAAGGGAGTGATGAAATCCGAAGCATCAAGAAGGACACCCTGCGTTCACAATATGAAACTTTTCATCATATTGAGGGTGAATCAATCCCTCAAAAACTCCATAGGTTTATGCAACTTGTTACTATAATGAACATTTTGGAGTTGAAATACACAAATGAGGAATTGAACAAGAAAATGCTACATACTTTGCCGGGAAGTTAGAAGCAAACAGTATCCATGTTTAAGAATACATAGATCTCAAAGCAGTCGGTCTAGATACTCTAGTGGCTAAAGTTGAGGCTCTTGAAATGGATGAGAAAACAAGAAACAAGAGTGTGAGTACTCATGTATCACCATATCATTTTAAAGAAACAAGAAGTGTAGGAAGTGCCTTCATGTCTAATAATGATGGTGATAGCACTTGTACTTTGAGTGAAGATGAAGAGGAAGTAAGTTTCTATACCTCAAAACCTCCTAAGAAATCTTCTTAAAGTAAGTCAAGAAAAGAAAAAGAAAGAACAGTTGATCAAAGAGATAATCATCTGAAAAACCATACTCCAACAATCAATCAGAGTCTATCACTGTCATTCTAGATTCTGAAGAACAAAAAGAAGCTTTTGTAGTTTTCAGTTCAAGCTTTCAAGCTTACCTAAGAAGTTCATTGCCCACTGCTAACATGTGCCAACAAGATTTAGAAGAACCGCCTCCGGATGTAGTGGAGGAGATGGATCTTCAATGGCAAATGGAATGATTGCTTATAGAGCCAAACAAATATAAGAAGAAACAAAAATTTGGCTGCTACAAGTAAATCATCATGAATTGGAGTTGATAAGTCAAAGGTTAGATGCTTCAAGTGCAATCTCTATGGACACTTTTCAAGAGAATGCAATCAACAAAATTCTGATTCAGGATAACATCAGAATCATCAGGCTAACCAACCTCTATCAAGTCAAAGATTCTTCAGACAACCATAACTGGCCAACTCATCCCCACCAGTCACCAATACACCAGCAGGAACCAGCAGCTCAAAAGAATCTGGGCTGATAATTCTTCAAGATGGAACCTGTTACTGGATTCTGTATGAGAAGGAAGTGTTAGAAGAAAATCAAGCTCTAATGGCTTACGTGGAAAACAAAGTTCCACCCATGGCAAGTGAGGCAAGAGACATGTTATGTTCATCAATATGTGTTGAGGAAGTAGAAAGATATAGAGTCCATGCTTAACAATTAGCTGATAAAGTTAAAGGAACAATGATTTTGAATAAATCTCATGCAAGAGAACATAAATTATATCAAATTAAAATTAACTCTTTACAAAAGGATTTAGACAAAATTGTTTCTGAAAAATACAGTTTGAAAGCACAAGTAGAGCATTTGACCACTTCCTTAACCAAATCCATGGCTGATCCATCAACTGAAGTAAAACTTCAAAAGTTTTAGCTTTCATCTCAACAATATGAGAAATTACTAAATTCTCATATTGAATCAAAGAACAGGTTTGGGTTGGGTTATAATGTTGTGGCACCTCCTGTAAATAATAACTATGTTCCTTTGCCTGAATCAATGACAAACAATCTATCAAAACATTTTGTGCCAAGCACCAATATAGGAACTAGCTCTACTATATCTAACACTGACAATAAAATTGAGGTGAATGAAACTGAGTCTTTTGAATCAAAAAAGAGTAATCAATTCAATTCAGAATTTGAGTTTGATGAGTGGGATGACTTGGATGATTCTGATGAACATAGTGATGATCTTCTCAACATGGGTAAGAAACCTGTTTTTAAACAAATATCCCAAAAGTGCTTGAAGAAACAAAGCTGCCATACCCTCCTAAACAAAGAAACATGCTGAAGACCATCTGCAAGAGAATAGCTCAATTAAATGAAGGACTTAAAGAGCTAAATAAGCAACAAACATCTTTGAATGAAGTAAATGAAAAGTGTGCCTCTACTGAGGAAAGACACAAGTCATCCGTGGAGAAAGGAAAGAGAAAGGCATCAGCAGATCATCAGCGGAAGAAGAACCTCTCTCTAGTACCGGGTCTACGGAAAAAGAAAACTTCTTTAATAGAAGTTAACATTGACTCAGTAGACGATCTACAGAAGAGAAAATCAACAACAAACAAACACAAGCTTCTCATACCAGAAAAGAAAGAATCTGCAAAGATGAAGAAAATTGAAAAACCTCAAAAGCTGGCAGACCATAAAAATGATTTTGAGAAAGAATTAGTGGAAAAGTATTGCAAATGGTGTGACATGAAAAATCATAATACCGAAGATTGTTACTTTAGTAGCTATTGTTCCATTTGCAATATGAATAATCACATAACTGCTGACTGCTACTTCAACAAACATTGTGCTATCTGCAACAAAAATAACCATTCCACTCAGGAATGTTATTTCAACAAAAAGACAAGACAAAAGGCACAAAGAAGAAAGATTCAGATAAGTCTGAGTCAGACATTCAATCTACTGATTGTGAAAAGGGTTCAAAACTGAAGAATTCTAAACAAAAATCAAAGTCAAAATCAAAGGATAAAACATCCTCAAGTGTTAATCATTCAAAGAAAAGATCAACTTTCTTGCAAAAAAAAACACCTCATAAACGGTAGATTTGTCTGAAAAGGAAACCAAGGATGATGATGTATTCTTTGATAACTTTGAAAAAGGAATTCATAACATCATTCAAAAACAAAAGACAATGAGACATTTAATGATAAAGTTTCAGTGTCAAAATCAAAGCATCAAACAAACAAACATAAGGTGAAACAAGAAGAAGTTGGGAATCAAGAACCCAGTTCATCAACATCCCTTTCAACAGAATCATCCTCATCTGAAACAACTCAAAATGAATCAAGCAAATCTAAAACTAAAACTTCAAGACTTAGTCATAAAGGAGTAACTATTGTAGACATTGTTGGCAAACCCAAGATCATTAAGGCTTGGGTTGTCAATTCTAACTGATTTATTTTTGAATGCAGGAATAATATTGGAGAGCTGACAACAAGTGGTATGTGATAGTGGTTGTTCCAGGCATATGATAGGAAACTATTCACTTCTCCATGATTTCAAACATAAAAATGCTTCTTATGTGGCATTTAGTGGGGATAAAAAGGGAGGTAAAATTATTGGTGAAGGAATGATAACAAATGGTGTTCTCAAGTTTGAGAGAGTAAATTATTATGAAAATTTACAGTACAATTTACTTAGTGTGTCTCAAATTTGTGATCAAAATTATACCATATTGTTTGATAATGCTAACTGTTACATTCTTAAGCTAGGTTTTTCTCTTCCAGAAGAGTGGGTCCTTCTTAAAGCATCAAGAAAAGAAAACACTTATGTTTTGGACATGAACAACACCTCACTCACAAAACATGAAACATGCCTTCTATCTAAGTTATCAGAAGATGTATCTCAATTGTGGCACAGAAGGCTTGTTCACTCTAAGATGAAGAACATGAACAAATTGGTGAAAAATGACTTAGTCATTGGACTACCAAAGAAAGAGTTTCACTACTCAACTCACTGTTCTTCTTGTTACAATGGAAAACAACATAGAGTGTCTCATAAATAAAAAACAATCAACACTTATACTACACCACTCAAATTGCTTCACATGGATCTGTTTGGTCCTACCAATATGATGAGCATTGGTAAAAGGAAATATTGTTTGGTGATAGTTGATGATTTCACAAGATTCACATGGGTCTTTTTCTTAAAAAAAGAGTGAAACATTAGAAACATTAATGGACTTTGTCATCAAGATTGAGAATCAACTTGATACTAAGGTCAAAAATTTTTAACATGACAATGGTACTGAATTTGTCAATTTTGAACTGGACTCATTTTGCAGGAACAAAGGTGTTGCAAGGCAATTCAGTGCTCCAAGAACTCCACAACAAAATGGAGTGGCTGAAGAAGAAGAAACATAACTCTCATTGAAGTAGCCAGAACAATGCTAGCTGATTCACAATTGCCCATCACCTTTTGGGCTGAGGCAGTGAATACTGCATGCACTATTCAAAACATAACATTAATTGTCAAAAAACACAACAAAACTCCTTATGAGCTTTTATTTAAAAGAAAACCATACATAGGTTATCTTAGAGTTTTTGGATGTCATGTATCTATTTTAAACATAAAAGAGTCATTGAGAAAATTTTCAGAAAAAGCATATGATGGTTTATTTGTTGGATATTCTTCAACATCTAAATCTTATAGGATCTATATTCCACAACATAACATTATGGAAGAAACTCCTAATGTATCCTTAGATGAATCTGTATTTACTAAATCAGTTAAAGGTTCATCATGGTTGTTTGACATAGATGCTCTTACTGAATCTTTTAACTATGATTATTTGAACACTACAGGATTTGTTGAAGTATGCTATCCTTTGTGCCACCTCATATGAATGAAGTAATATTATCTGCTAATCCTCCATGGATACAAACATCCTCAGGAAGAAACACTTTATCAACAAAAGTTGATACTGCATATGGAGAGGAACAATGGGCATCTAGAGAGGTAAATGGTGTCCCTGCATCAAATCCAGGCTCTCAAGTGAATACAACAAATGTTGGAAATGTTTCAAGTCCTCACTTATCATCTGGAGAAGTTCCAGTAACTCCTACGGAAGAACAAAATAATTCCAGAAAAGTTCCTGTAACTCCTACGTAAGAGGAAACTGACTGTGAAGAAGCTACTCAAGCTCCTCTAGAAGACTCTCATGATGCTGCTGATAATCAGGCTACTGAAGATCATTCAACACCACATGTTGAACTTTTTGACTACTTCCTAAACTCTCAACCTGGTTTGGATTAGACTGCAACAATGGATATGACTAACCTGGAATCATCTATTCCTGTTGAATCAACTCCATCAACAAGAATTAATAAGACTCGTCCAGTCAACAACATCATTGGAGATTTAAAAGAGAACTACAAGAAGCCAAAGTGGTATTGCCAACATTTGCCTTTTTAATTATTTTCTTTCACAAGTTGTTCCTCCAAACATCACTGATGCTTTAAAGGAAAATAGCTAGATTGAAGCTATGAAAGAAGAGCTTCAACAATTTAGAAAGCAAAAAGTGTGGTCTCTAGTTGATTTACCTGAAGGCCAACATACTATTAGAACAAGATGGCTCTACAAAAACAAACTGGATGACAGAGGGATCATTATAAGAAATAAAGCAATACTAATTACTCAAGGATACACACAAGAAGAGGAAATAGACTATAATGAAGTTTTTGCACCAGTTGCAAGAATTGAAGCCATAAGAGTGTTCCTAGCTTATGCATCATATAAGAAATTCACTGTGTATCATATGAATATCAAGTGTGCATTCCTATATGGGAAAATTGATGAAGAAGTCTATGTGCCACAACCCCCTGGTTTTGAAGATCCTCATTATCCACATAGGATATACAAGCTAAATAAAGCCTTATATGGTCTTCATTAAGCACCAAGAAAGTGGTATGAAATAATATCATCTTTCTTGCTCAAGCATGGGTATAAAAGAGGTACCATTGATCAGACCCTCTTCCTCAAAAAAGAATATCAAGATCTCTTGGTTGTTCAAATATATGTTGATGACATTATATTTGGATCAACTAATAAGAGATTGTGTGTGAATTTTGAAGAATTGATGAAATCAGAATTTTAGATGAGCTCAATGGGAGAATTAACATTCTTTCTTGGTCTTCAAGTTCATCAAAAGATAGATGGGATTTTCATCAATCAAGAAATATAGATATATCAAATTCTGAATAAGTATAATCTTGCTGAAACATCTTCATGCAAAACTCCAGCCTCAACAAGTGAAAAGATTGTACTTGATCCTACAGGAAAATATATTGATCAAAGATTATATAGATCAATGATAGGATCTCTTATGTATTTAACTACCAGTAGACCTGACATTATGTTTGCTGTGTATGTTTGTGCTAGGTACCAAGCTGATCCAAAAGAATCTCATTTGAATGTTGTGAAAAGAATCTTCAGATATCTCAAAGGAAAACCAGGACTTGGTCAGTGGTATCCAAAGGATGGTGACTTTACACTCTACTCATACTCAGCCAGTGATTATTGTGGATGTAACAGCAATAGAAAATCCACAACTGGTGGATGTCAATTTATCAAACCAAGACTAGTATCCACAACTGAGGCTGAGTATATAGCTGTTTCAGCTGGTTGATCTTAAGTTCTTTGGTTGTAGAACCAATTACTTGACTATGGTTATAACTTCCTTCAAACTTCAAATTATATAGACAATTCTGCTGCTATGTTTATAACTGCTAATCCTGTGCAACATAGTAAAACAAAACACATTGAGATAAGATATCATTTTCTGAGAGATTGCTCAGAAAAAGGTTTGATTAAGTTAGTCAAAGTGGATACAACAAATCAGCTTGCTGATTTATTCACTAAACTCTTTGATTCAGTTAGATTTAATTTTCTAATTAAGTCTCTGGGCATGATTAACTTAAATTAATCAACTTGAACAACAAAGAAAAGTATGTAATGATGCTTCAGCATGACATATGCATGGGAAATGATAGTACACTATATCTTTATTTATTCCTGAATCCTTAAATATCATTAAATCTGAGCTAGTCTTTTGATATGTGAGTAGGTTCATCTTGAGTGGAAACTACACTTAGTGCATGCCAAACATTATTCAAAGTGACTATTTGTGGGAAACTTCATTTTGATGATACAAAGTGAGTCTTATTCTGATGTGATCAAATCACTCATCTAAGCACATTATGTACCGACACTTTATAATATCTATCTTTGCAAAACATACACCCTGTGTTTTGTGTAAACAAAGACCTGGGTGTATGATCACCATACTGTTTATCAGTTACTAAAGGTGAAAAGATCATGATCCTCATCATCCCTCTATTTTGTGTAAACAAAGACCTGGGTTAAAGGAACCTCTGTTTTACGTGAGTAAAGACCTCATGACCTAATGATGATCATATCTAAGCTCTCAAAAAAAATCTTATGTGATCAATTGTACATTTATCTAGAGCTTTTCTATCAATGCATTAATGAGATGTCAAATGCATCTCAAGATAGACCTTATAACTTAAAGTACATAGTTATTAAGTGTGAAAAAGTGATGATTTGACTTGCAAAGGGAGGACAAAATCTTCGTGCATAAAATGTGAAGCCCATAACAGTTATTTCCTAATCAATATGAAACATAATAAACAGCATGCCTAGTTGACATATCAGCTCTTGTATGAATTTAAGTGGACAATATACTTGCAATCAGAACTGTGTTCATATATCAATTCAACTAAATAAGTCACCAGAAAGACGCTTAGTATTATAGTATGATCCCATTATATGTGTATATATGTATGTGCATCATCATACAGTTAAATAACTTTCATGATATTTTCCTTTTTAATTTATGATAAATGCATATTGTCCTCATTAATCACAAATTTAGGGGGAGTAGAAATCATGAAGATAAGTTTAACAATCAGCAACTTCTATTTATAATTTGAAGGAGTTGGAACCTGAGCACCAACTTAGCTCCTGGATACATGAAGTTTTCTTCTAAATTACTTAAACTTTCTTGTACTCAATTGGCATGAATACAAAGTCATCAAGGACCAATAGCAATAAATGGTTCTAAGCAGTGGACTTGGACCATACATAAAAATAAGTTTTTCTTCACAAGTGTTCTATAAACATTAGCATATGCTATAGTGCCGTGTTTAACATCAGTAGAAAATACAGTGTGGAAAACTTAAATGTCTATTATAGTCTGGTAAACTACGGATGAGCAAAGATCAAGAAATATAATTTCATAGTTTGGTAACCTATGAAAATTTATTATTCTTAATCAACAGAAGTTTTTAAGTCATCCACAGATGATATACGGAATCCGTAGATAATGTGCGGAAGAACTAAGAACTGTGAATAATTTAAATTGTTGAGGGTCTCACATCATTAAATAAATAAAATTAATGTGTCTGAGAGAGTATAAATGATGTTTATTGACTTCAATATTCATTACTCATTTTTTTCAGAACATTTTTCAGACCCAGAAAAACTCACTCAACAAACTTTTCCCCCTTCTCAAACATTCAAAAAAAATTACCAATTCAAAACATCAAACAAACATATATTTCTGCTCTCAGATTACTATGTTCAAGGTAAAACATGTCGTAATGCTCAATAATAAACCATTTGATTCTTGTCTAATCTAATAACTTTTCGTATTCTCATATCAATAATGTGTTTCTAACAAAATCGTCTTTATTTTCATAAACAGATGGATAATCGATTTGCAAAAGAGCGCAATGTGTACGCATTCCTAAACTCGGACGACCCTGCTCCAGAAGGGTGTCAAGACATCATTCGGTATCTAAGAAGATCCAGGCTGTTCTATGCCTTATCTGCAGAACCCGTGATTCATCGATCACTCATCTCTGATTTTTGGAACTCAGCACATATAGAAGAAGATGGAGAAGTTATTGTAGCAGAAGTAAAGAACCAAAGATTAAGAGTGACTGAGCAGACTATCAGGAGGAATCTGGAGTTGGGAGAACAAGAAGTTGGTCACCCCGATATGTTCGATAATGAATACATAAAAAAAGTGTTCTTACTGATGGGTATGATGGTGATTTTGCGAAGGGGGAGATCAAGAAAGGAAGATTATGCAAGCCTTGCAGATTCTTATGCCACACTTATCTTAAGTGCATATTCAACAGGAAGTCTGGGTTCGACAGATTCTCTAGGCACATATCATCAGGAATCATTGGCATACTCAAAATACATCTTCAATTGTCTTAGTAACCACATCAAAGTTCAAAAGGATGACAAAATGTTCATGTTTCCAAGGTTTCTACAACTGATAATCAATGGTGAATTGCCTGGACTAGAAAGAGACGGAGATGTGTTGGTGCAAGCTCATTTGAGTAGGTCTGTCTTGAACAAGATCAGTGGAAGGTATGAAGGAGGAGACATGCCCATGTTTGCACATGTGGTTAATGCTACTGCAAACATCCCTCAAGAGCTTGTGTGGGAAGATCAACAGGAGGACTCTCCAACCAACTCAGTTCAAGCCACACACTCACCAATTTATCACCCATTCACCATCAACAACAATCTCCATAACTCCCTTCTCAATCAAGTCAAAATACTAAACCCATTTCACCCATTCTAAGTGTTCACTCTCAACAATCTCCCTTAGCTAGTCAGAACACTCAGCTCATCTCACCACTTTCTCATCAATCACCTGAGAGTGTACATACTGAACCAATTTTTGTTACTTAGTCTATAAACTCAGTTCACTCTGGTGAGACTGAGTTGATCTCACAAGCAAGCACCATCCCTTTGTCATTCTCCAATCATGAAGAACTAGTTGCATCCAATCAAACAGAGCCTGTAGTGCACAACATGAACTTGGAAGCACAATCTCATCATGATAAGCTTGAACAATCACAAGATAAATACTCAAGCTCAGCAAGTTTGGATGCTCATACTGAAGAGGTTATAGATGAAATTACTGACAATCAAGAAGAAAAGAACTATGAGGAAGTTATTGCTTACAATGATGGTGATCTGAGTGATTATGACATCCCTATAAGCAAAAGTTATCTGGTGGCTGAGTACAACAAGCTTGTAGTGAAGTCCAACTTCAGAAAGCAAAGGATTAAGGAGCTAAAAGGAATAATTGCAGGAAAGGATGAAATGCTAATGCAGCTAGAATCAAGAATCAAAAGCTTAAGAGAAGATGCCATGTGTAATAATGAAGTGATTGATGCTCTTCTTCAATAAGACTCTGAGCTCAAAGAATCAGTAAAGAAAGAGAAAGATGAAAATGAGAAACTAACAGTGAAAATTGATCAAATGAATGACACTCTCTATGATTAATCAGCTCTGTTAAGGAGAAAAGAAGAAGAGATTGATCAGCTAAAGATGAAGATATGTGCTCTTGAATTAAACCAACTAAAGAAACCTACTGAATCTTCTAAGCAACTCATTCAATACTCAAGGAAGAGGAAGTATTTGGGATCAACAAAGAATCAAGTAATCAATGTTGAAGATTCTCTTAAAAGGTCAAGGCATACATCTTCAGAGCATACTCCTTCTCTGGATATCTCAACATCAAAGCAAGCTACTATTGATGAAGCTGAGAGTGATGCTGAATGGAAAGAATTGAATGAAGGGGTGCCTAACAAAGAACAAGAAGACTTAAAGGCTGATGATCTTCTGACAACAAAAGACATAATGGAAGAAAGACCTGAATCTACTATGTTTATGACCCTGATCAACCATGGATTTCCATATGATATGGTTGAAAGGATGAATATGACTGAGATGAAGAACACATTGAAAGAGTTTGAGCTTGCTAGATTTATGATTCCTAATTGTGATTATAAGGCATTCACAACATTTCAAGCCATCCAGAAAATCAAGAAAGATCTAGGCCATTGTGACACTACTAAACTCAACAAGTACAATATGGTATGTTGGCTTTAGGGACACAATTACAAGGCTCATGAGCTTAAAGGGAAGTGTTGCTGAACTAAGAAGAATGGTGGAACATGTAATGTCTGTTGAACTTGATACCGGAGTCAAATTCAGAACTGAAGCTCCAAACCTATCATTTGAGCAACAAAGCAAACTCTCTGCTAATCCTATAACTGTTGAATCTAAAGATCAGCACAAAGGCAAAGATAAGCTAATAAGAGAGCCTAGGGCAGTTATCCCTAGAAAAGTATGGCCTTTGGGTACAACAATCAG
Organism: Flaveria trinervia; assembly: GCA_025506515.1. Classification (NCBI taxonomy): domain Eukaryota; kingdom Viridiplantae; phylum Streptophyta; class Magnoliopsida; order Asterales; family Asteraceae; genus Flaveria; species Flaveria trinervia. Next base: position 75,032 of record JACCIX010000399.1, read on the forward strand.
AGAGATTACAGAGAAAAAGTCTATGACTTTGGATAGGTAGACTGTTTGACCACATCACAACTCCCAGTTCTACGGAAGAAAACATGATTATGGCCTGGAAATATGATCCAGAATGGGATTGTGTAATTATCAAGAGAACCTCCAGAAGAATTTAGTATTTCCATGATACAAAAGCAGTGCTGAGGCTTTATAAGAGAGATATCAAGGATCTTCAAAGTCTTATAATGTCTAACTATCCAATTCACTCAAGGGGAAAAGATTTCTTTGTGTTGGTGGGAAAGTTAAAGACAAAATTCAAAGATGATGTGATTAAAGAAGCAAAAAGAGAGGATGATGAGCACAAAAGAAGATTAGAAAGGAAGAAAAGCTCAAGCACCAACTCCTCCACATTAGTTGATGATGAATTATTAAGGAGAGTTGGGTATACTAATAAGAAAATAGCAGTCATCAAAGTCATTGGAGGAAATCAATATACTATTCCCATAACTAAGTGGGGATATGTTGAGAAAATAAAAAAAATGGTGCTACTGAGGAATGCTGATGGTAGGAAAGGGGACAAGATAAGAATATTCGACCCCATAGAGATCAAAATGCTCCATCCAAGCTACACATCATTCTTACATGAAAAATTCTTTCCAAAGCTGGCAGATGAAAAATCATAGAATGATTTATGCTTATACATTCATATGATACAAGTTGTGGATAAGCTGCACGCCAAAGCATACAAAAAGAAGAAGATATAATGCTAGGATGTTGAAAGGAGCTAACTTTGAGGATGTTTTAGAACTAAGAATCTTGGAAGAAGATGAATTGGAAATAGTCAATAACCAGTGTGTGGTGGAAACTTTGACTACAGAAGAAGACATTTTGGGATTGAGCGTTGATACTCTTAAAAGATATGCAGAATAGAGATCAAATACAAGTATGATGATCAAAAGGATGCAGTGTCTTACTTTGTCAAGATTGAAAGAACTTTCACTTTTGAAGAGCTGATTACAAGTGTCTAAGCCTAAGGGGGAGTATTGTTAGGTCTAGGATCAGTAGAGAATTCCAAGTGAAGACTCCTGTGGAAGAACAAGTTTCTTGCTGAACAATAAGTCTCCTGCGGAAGAACAAGATTCCTACAGAAGAACAATCAACTAAGGAAGACAATATTCATGCGGAGACCAAACACTTGTATTCAAACAATACATGTGTTACAAGTCAATAAGTCAACAAGTCAGTTATGCGAATCCAAGAAATCCAAAGATTCCTTAACAAAAACAATTCAAATCCAAGAGATCGGTGTTTCCTTAACAGAAACATCATTGTCTATATATATGGATTCTAGGTTTCGAATCAGAGGATGGCTTCGACGACAAACATCCAAGCAACATTACAATCACCAAACATCACATCACACAAATCAAAACCCTAGCAACCGTTACTTCAAACACAAAATTCAATAACGTTCATTCTTTATTTATTTATAATCATTAACATGTTTTAATGAAATACATTTAAATTCAATATTTGTCAAAACATTAATTGTGTTTTCATTCATTATGTTCTTGAATCATTAGTGATATTGATTTACCATTCAATCAATTAAACTAAGCCAACGTTGATTCCGCAAACGTTGACTTGACATCAATTGACACTGATAATTCCTGATTGCGATTCTCGGATTCACAGTTACCATCTCAGATTAATGGTTGAGGGGCTGGTATAGTTCGAATTCTACTATAAATACTGAAGGGACCTCAGAAGAAATACACACCAATACAACTCAAAAAACTATAGTAAACAGGTTATCTAAACATCCTACATCTCTCTGGTTTCTCTTCTACAAATAAGTTCGGTTTCTAGATCAATGCCGACATTACTAATTGCTTCGGTTGTTGTACTCTGGGAAACAAAACGAGTTCTTCTGGGTGGCTCGAATTTGTTTCTAAGGGCCCATGTTAAATACGATCCTCAACTCTTATATTTTCTGTTCATCCATTTTTGTAAATATATAATCGTAAGGAGAATTGTAATTGTTGACTTGTATTTTTTTGTATGGTGTATATCAATAAAAAGAATATATTTTTAATTTTATGTGAACGGTTCCTACTGATATTGAGGTTTCACTGAGTAAAAGCAAAATGTTTGTGAATTGACATTATAGTACATGCACCCCAGCCTTCACGTTTGAGCACAATGTTTAGGGCATAAAATGGTAGAAGTAATGGCACAAGTGTAATTCTGGTTGTGACATATGAACATTGAATGTGAATCAGAAATTTAGAGTGAATATTTAATATGTGATTCATTTATCACCACAAAAATCGTAACTCTGCAATTACATTTGTGGGGTGCAATTGCTGGAAGTTGGAACACCATATATCTTTAACGCTCAGCTTGCTATAAATCACATATTCTAATCTTGGTCAAATGCTTTCGGTCAAACTATTTGTATGATACATTTGAGTTGTATAAATACAATATGGTTAAAAGTATAACTGAAGTCAGAGTTCATATGAGATGTATTCGCTTTTCATGTCGGAAGTTTCAAAAGTTTGGATTATATTATTTTGACAAACTTTGTACAATCGTAACATGATTTTCAAGTGTTCACAAGCAATGATTCGCTGTTGTTTTCTACATTTAAGTTGTCTTCTGCATCTAAAGTATTTTACTTTTATTAAGTGCTTTAATCTTATCAATTTTATTTTACTATATTAATTTTCTCTACCAAATTAACTATAAGTCACATGATTATTTTCTAACTTATCTATGTTATCTCCACCTAGGCTTCACTTAAGATTGCACATATGTCTTCTTCAGAATAAAACTTATAAAATCTAAAAAATATTGTTTTCAAATTAATTTATTTCTAGAAATAAATAAAGGTTTCAATAAACATAGTTTATTACGACTTATTTTTCTTAAAATACAATTTATTTTCTAGCTAATTATTCTTAAAACTAAAATAATTTAAAAAAATATAAAAAGGTTTATATTATATATGTATTTATATAGATGAAAACCACTCTTTTATTAGAAAACCAAAAAACTATATTTTTATTTTTTAATCAAATTCCCATGATTTTTCGTTTGACTATAACAAAGTTTCCATATTGTTATCATCATGCACCTCCAAATCAAAGCAAGTTGAATTCCTTAGATCTTATAGTTTCATCGAACCTAAACTTCAAACATGATTTTGTGCGATCTAGCAAATCTTCATCCTTAAAAGCGCCAGTAAGAGACGAAAAAAATCCACTCGCGAAACCACCAAAATAGGGGTTATCATCGGCTACAATTTCTGAATTAGGATCGATGGAAATATGTTAAAAGTTAGGGTTATTTGATGTTGAGGAACGACATGACGGAGGAGCAGATGAATGATCTATGCTTGATATCGTTGAAATAAAAAGAAGGTATAATTCTGGTATATTGAGTGAAAACAAAATATAAAGATATATAAGATGATGATACATCATGTTTTTCCTTATATTATGATTTTTTTGTTCATCTTCGTCTTCGTTGAGTTACATATACATAAGCAGATTTTCATAGTGCTTACATATACGTAAGTTAGTTTACTATAGCTTCAAATCTATGCTGTAAAAAATCTTTAGATTCAAGTGTTCTTTTTAGTGATACGTATGTATAATTATCAAGTTACACATAACATTGTATACGTATAAATCAAATCACATATAAGTATTCAAGTCAACATATGTGAAAATTTTCAAGTGTAATAAAATCTTTTGCACTTGTTATATATGTTATAGTAACATATACGTAAACGACAATGGTTGTATATACATAGCAAGATTTATCAACATGGATTAGTAATGTACATCACGGTTGAATCTTCTCAAAGCTAGGTGTGTTTTACTACATCACAATAGCATATTCATAATTTCATATTCATTAGTTCAACCCATGTAACACATGACTATATAACCTAATATGTAATATTAACATGTTATTAAAAATATCACTTCATGTAAAAGTATTTTAAAAGAAAAAAAGACTTATATATGGTTTCGACCACTAATCAAGATATTCATTATATGAGGATCCTTCATTTAATTGGTATTTATAAATAAGGCATATATAATACTTGTTTCCTATCAAAATTATATTTTAAGGATATTAGAGTTGCCTTATTCATGTATCATAGCTTCATATTTTTAAATACTTTCAAGTTGCAACATTGTATTTAATCATTTATTTATATTTGTCAAGAAAACAGACTGGAGGAATGAACGTGAGTTTGTAAATTTCATGTGGTGTGTAGTTATATTATTGTGAATTGATGAATGGTTAATGCTATCAATATTTGTAAATTCAACATTGCCATCCTTCGGACAACTCACCATGATACACATACACCTATTAAGTATTAACAAACATATCCACGGGAACCACAGGGTCGACCTTTGAGTCTTTGACTCTTTTCTTGAGTTTAACATCGGATTACTAAATCATATATTGACTATAACACTCTTACAATTTTTGCATTACTTTTCTATAAATTAGGCACGAAAGACTTTCTAAAACATCTTTATAAGAAAATTGTTTATATTCCAATAATTCAAAATTTTTAACATTCAAACTATTTATACATTTGTTAATTTTAATTTTCAGCTCTGATAATACTTTTAATCTTCTATAGACATCTTACCCATGATTATGTGAGTTTACTACCTAAAGCAACAAATCACACACTTTCACAAGTACACAACTATGTGAACCGATCAGATAGTTATGTTCCCTTAGTCTCGTATTTACAGGTTCAACAGTGAATTAAATGACTATATAATTGTGACTTAATTTTCTTTTCTGAATGGCTAAATGGATCAATAACGGGGTCATTGGTCAATCTGATCATTTTCCTTACTCAAATACGAAACTTTAGGTCACTAGGTTTGCGCGTTTTCAAAGAGAAGCTTGTACATCAGTCCTTAACCTGAGATTACCCTTAGGAGGAAACCCACATTAAGTGTAAAAATCCCCAGACCCATCGGAAACACCTTTTTATTTTTGTCACATTTAGAATTTGAACCTAAAACCTCCACCTATTTTTAATTATGACTTACGTAGTCGTGTGTCTTAGCAATTAAATTTCTTAGTTTATCATAATGAAAAACTGTAAAATAAACCTTAAATAAATAACGTAATTTTACAAAAATAAAATAAAATAAAGCCACCTAATACAACTTCTTAATCATTATATGCAAGTATTATATGTAATCATTTCTATTTTGCTTCTCATATAATAAAATTTTTCTAATTAATATATTAATTAATGTATATTACTAATACATTATTTAATAATATGAGATTATTTAATTCACTATATTATATATTGTATTATCTATAATACTTTAACTCAACATTTAAACTTATTAATATGTATTATCTTATTTGGAAACTTAACTATAATTACTAAGTAGTTTTATATAATAATAATAATAATAATAATAATAATAATAATAACAATAATAATAATAATAATAATAATAATAATAATATAATAATAATAACAACAACAACAACAACAATAATAATAATAATAATAATAATAATAATAATAATAATACTTGTATAATGATAATAATAATTTATATCTATATTATCTACATCAATACTATTATATAAAAATAAAACCTTGGGACACACGTGTAATTTTATAAAAGTGTTATGACACCTAATACAACTTTTTAAGTATTCAGTACAAGTGTTCAATCATTTCTATTTTGCCCCAATTTTTAAAAATTATTCTAATTGATACATTAATTACTACATATTATTAATACATTATTTAATAACGTGAGATTATTTAATTCACTATATTATATATTATATTATTTATAATATTTTAAATTAACACTTAAATTTATTAATAAGTATTATCTTATTTGAAAACTTAACTATATAATTACTAATTACTTTTATTATAATAATAATATATTTAAATTTATAAATAAGTATTATCTTATTTGAATACTTAACTATATAATCATTAAATACCTTTATAATAATAATAATTTATGTCTATATTATCTATAAGTACACACTTGTAATTTTACTTAAAATTTAAGACATCTGATATAATTTTTTTAAAACAAGGTACATATGTTATATAAAATAGTTCTTAATTTATTTATATTTTATAAATGTCTTTCAATTAATACATTATCTAATATATAATATTTAAATTATAATCTTATTTATAACATTTTAAATTAATATTAAAATATATACATTCATTATGTATATTTTTATTACTTACTACTATTTGATTTAACTAATACTTTATTTCAACACTTAAGTATATAATCGTTAAATATTTACATAGTTATAATAATAATAATATCCAAATATATCAACGTTTAATACAAGTAGTGTTGTAAAACTCGGCCTAGGCGGCCGAGTACTCGGAACTCAGTAAGGTGCCGAGACGCTTTTCAACAACTCGGTCAACATTACTCAGAATCGGTCAAACTCGGTCAAACTCGGCTCTACTCGGTCCAACTCGCTCCAACTCGGCCAACTTGGCCAACTCGGCCCAACTCGGATTTTCACTATTTTTCATCGTTTTTTGTTGTTTTTCACTGATTTTGTTAGATTATATTGTTTTTTATTAAAATACCTTGGAAGATGATAATTAAATAATTTTTACGTCTATAATATTAAATAGTTGATATAAAGTTTAGAAATATTTTTGTATGTGAACATGTATTTTTTTATTTATATTAATATTCACGTATTTTTTATAAATCTTAGTAAGTTTATGATATTTAACATATTTATAATTTCCGAAAAACTAATTTCTTTATAACTTATCACGTCCGAGTACTCACCGAGTACACCCCGTCTAGTCCGAGTACTCGCAACTTCCCAGTCGACTGATCTGACAGCGCCTAGCGAGTTTTGCAACCATTATACAAGTCTATAAAGGCTTAATAACACTTGTCGGCTCACTATATGTAAAAATAGGAAAAAAATTTCGTGTAATGAATGTGTAAATTTTCTTAATGTTACCACAATAATTTTATTTTTTAATTAATAAAAACTTACTTTTTTACAATTTTATATTTAAACTTGTAAAGATTTTTTAAAATTAACCACTATATCTTCTCTTTCTTTGTTTTTTTCTTCGTTTTGATTTTTTAAATATTTAAGTTATGTTAAATTTACATTAATCACCTGAACTTTTTTATAATTTTGTATTTAAATCTTCGAGTTGTGTCAAATTTACATTCGATCACCTGAACTTTAATTAAGTTTTATATTTAAGCCTTAGAGTTATATCAAAAATTTTAATCAATTTACAACAGAGTTCGTTAATTATAGTAAAATTAACATTTACGCATTCACTATTTTTCTTATCTATTTTGATGCATTTATTTTTTATAGTATTTTTTTCTATTACATTTGTTATCAACGTTTCGCACGTAATATTTTTCCGAATAATCAGTACTATTGTATAAATCATTAGAATTAATAATTTCAACTTTTGTAACCCGTGATGCATGGCACATATCACACGCATTGATCATTAAAAACCACATCCAAAATAAGTTATCTCACCATTTAGGATTTACCTGGTTGCTCTTCAAGCTGTGATTAAAGTCCTCTTTACATAATTACATTTATCCTTCCACCTATGAAATCCATTTTTTTCCAAGACATTTAGTTATACAATAAATACTTCAAATTGACATATGGAACTTCATTAGTAACATTAATATGTTCTTAGTTGACTACTTAATAACAAATTTTAAGTACGTCATCAACTAAACTTTTATAGCTTTTGGTTACTCATCAACAAGCAAATATAAATGTTTCACAAAAAGTACTTTAACTAGTACTTGGTTACTCGTATAATATTCATACAACATGTAAATGGCCAAATGTAGTTATTTTCGTCAAATGATATATAATACCTAACCAATTATTAACAGTTTTATTCTGTCGAGTAAGCAAATTTGTGAGGGAGAAATATGAACATAAATGTATAATAAGAGTGTTTTCTGGCTCGGATCAAACAAGACAGTCAAACTGGGAATTTTTATGCGGTGACAAACATTATCTTTCATGGCAACAAATTTCACCGTTGTTGGACATATTAGTGGCGACGGCTAATAGCGGTGATCAGATAAGCTCTAGCGGCAGACTTGTAGAGGTGATCGGTCGGCGCTAATAGTACCTTTAGAAGCGATGGTTGAACTGGGAACCAAGTTGGACCGAATATTTTACGTTTAAATTTTGTTTGGATTGAGTTTAACCAATGGGGGTTGAGCTGTTGAAGGTAGTTACCTCAATCCATACAAAATTAGAGTTCCAGTGTAATTTGGTCATTTGGTTCATAATCTATGGTTTATGGAATCCATATAATTAATTATATGTTGTTGTTCAAAACTGATTTTAATCTGAATGAATATTGGATTGAACCACCAAATCGTTCAATTTGAAAACAATGTGGGACTCTCTGTTAGTCAAATTGATTTGTGTACGTAAATTAAGGGCCATCTTTTTCATTGTTATAAAGTTAAATATAGAATATAGAAGTAGACAAGTAACTAAATTAAGGGGGCATCTTTGATGATATGATCCACGTACACCAAACTCATCTGTAAACATTGATTCAAAATCATCATATCAATTACTATTATCATATATGTGTATGTGTAGGAGGAAGATGGAGCGGTCATTAATGTTCTTCAATTCCCCTCAGCTCGCTCATTTATTGCTCTCTTTCTTCTTTATCTTCCTCACATTATTGATGTCACTAATACGAATAATTTTTGCAATTAGTAGCTTCTCGATCATTTGTATATACATATATATTATTACGTACTTCCAATAGAAATAAAAAAAAATAATAATAAATTTACAGTTGGCTGAGAAGAAGATCGAGTAATATATATCATGTGATGATTTAATTGTAAGATGATCGAAGCAGGCAGGGTGTTTTGCACACACAACAAGACCAACCACAGTTAGCCACACAAGTCGTAGAAGCTGCTGCTTTATGAATCATGATCACTAGTGTCTCTCCAATGAAAATTATCAACTGCAAGAAGCTCTCTCTATGCTTTTTTATCTTTTCTTCTTGTCTTGCCACCCTCATCACCCCCTCTCAAGGTTATTATTGCTCCCCCCCTCTCTCTCTCCCTCCCTATATATATATATATATATATATAATATATATTATATATATATATATATATAATATATATATATATAATATATATATATATATATATCATATATGTATGTATGTATGTGTATCTATTCTACAAAAATATTTGTGGGTTCTGGCTTGTTGTTAGCTCATCTCATTAGTGGCCAGTTGGTTGTTTTATGATTGAAGTTTTTGAGTTTTTGTTGCTGTCTCCTTTTATTTAGGGTTTTGTCCATCTTAAAAGCTAACACCTTTTTGGCATAAAAAGGTGATATTTTTGTAAAAATAGACTCCATATAGAGTTTTGACTACTAAATTAAAAAGACTATTGATCCTTGAAAATTTGAGGTGTTAGAAAAAAGATTCATGGGTTTTTGTGTTCATCTTATTTTATTTATGGGGTTGTCCAAAATACAATATATTTGGTGTAAAAAGGTGGCACCTTTATATTCATAATCGTTGATTCCAAAAAGTAGCTAGTTTAATAACTTTTTTGTGCAATAGGTGATTACAAAGCCTGGCAAACTCGATACCCGTTCATCCGACTGTCAAGCTCGTTCTCATCACCATCACCGCCATCATCATCATCATCGTCATCCAACGGTGGTGGAAAGGGGTATGACTACATTGTTGTAGGGGGTGGCACGGCAGGGTGTCCCTTGGCAGCCACTTTGTCCCAAAAATACAAAGTGTTGTTGCTTGAAAGGGGTGGTGTCCCTTTTACCAATAGAAATGTGTCTTTATTATCAAATTTTCATCTTACCCTCGCGGACACTTCTGATACTTCTGCTTCACAATACTTTGTTTCTACTGATGGAGTCTACAATGCAAGAGCTAGGGTTTTGGGTGGTGGTACTTCCATCAATGCAGGGTTTTACACCCGAGCAAGTGCAAGGTACAACTCTCTATTCTTCTTTCTCTTCATTTTATTATATATATAGCACGTTTGAGATTCTTATAAAACTACCTATCTCACCCAAACAATAATATTATATGCACAAATCATGGAATCAAGTATTAAAATTGAAGTCATAAGGTTCTTTATCAAAAACATTCTTTCTAATTCTTTAAATGCATGAATAGATTAAAGGAACATGAAATTTTGGTCCAAGTCATTTTCCTAATCCAAAACATACATCAATTAATAAACATGGACCAGCCAATTTTTTTAAGACGTAAAGTTCAAATTAGATGTGCACCATTCATTTTCATAAAAAAGAAAACGGTGGTTACATATTAATTAATACTTTCACAACACCAATTAGTTAAATCTAAACAAACAAATTAACTAATGGGTGAAATTGTACGTGATAAATAAATGATGCCGGTTACAACACGCACTTACAATGTCATCTCTTTTGAACGTATTAACTCAAAACAGGTGAATCTAATATACATTTAAAATTTAAAATAGTTAAATGGCAGGGTTAGATAGTAGATATTATATGTTTTCTTTTCATGAACTTCGTTTAAAGGAAATTTGTCGCTATATGGCTTTTCCTACATGCTTTCCCACAAAAACTAACATGGAAAATGACCCGGTCCTCTAGTGGAAATACTATGTTGTAACATGCTACGTGAAAACAATGGTCTAGGCCTTAATTGTCTCTAACTTGTTTTGATGTTAAATTTAAATTTAGATGTCACATTCATGATAATGAGACTAATGAAAATAAAAAGACCCGGGAAATTCAAAATAAAATATATATTTTAATATACATTTACGTTCCAAATCATCATAAATGCTCGTGTGGTTGGTGGGTAGGTAATCAAAAGATAAATGAAACATTAAGAGTCACATGTGAGACAAGGCTTATACATTTATTTTGGACCCTTTTGCATCCATACAATTCAATATCATATTGTTGAAGAATTTTACAAAAAATGTTTTAATTTCATTTCTCAATTTCTTGTTTTCATTTGTGTTTTATATAATAAAAATTATACTTTAATTGTTTGCTCAATTTGGACAGCTATATTAAGAGAGTAGGATGGGATGCAAACTTGGTGAATGAATCATACCCGTGGATCGAGAAGCGAATTGTTAAACAACCCATGTTCGAACCATGGCAAAGAGCGGTTCATGACGGTCTATTAGATGTAGGGGTTTCACCTGATAACGGGTTCACATATGACCATTTGTATGGAACAAAGGTTGGTGGTACGATATTTGATAAGTATGGCCATCGACACACTGCTGCCGAGTTATTATCCTCTGCAAACCCTCGAAACATTGACGTATTAATTCACGCAAGAGCACAGAAGGTCATTTTTGACACGACGGGTACGCAAACATATATTAATTTTGACGAGCTGGCTCGCTAGCTCTTAGAATTGAAATAATTAATAATTTAAAGGTATTAATAAGAATAATTTTCTGTTTGTTTGTTTGTTTGTTATATAATAATTAATTAAAGGGAAGAAAGCAAGGGCGGTTGGAGTGGTTTTTAAGGACGAAAATGAAGTTCAACACGAGGCGTTCATTTCTAGGAGGCGAGGAAGTGAGGTTATCGTGACGTGTGGAGCCATCGGGAGTCCGCAACTACTATTGCTTAGCGGGATCGGACCAAGATCTGATCTTGAGAAACTGAACATTCCGGTGGTGCACGACAATGAATTTGTGGGGAAAGACATGTCGGATAATCCGATGAATGCAATTTATGTTCCTTTCAATAAACCCGTGAAACAATCGCTTATTGAGACTGTCGGGATTACAAAATTGGGCGTCTACATTGAAGCTAGCAGCGGTTATGGTCAATCTAAGGACAGCATTACTTGCCATCATGGGATCGCTTCAGCTGAGGTACGTAATTGTTGCCCGATGTCAAAATATAAATCATAGAGTTATACTTTCTAAATGAATATATATATATGTATATGTATATGTATATGCATATGTATATGTATATGTATATGTATATGTATATGTATATTTATATATATGTGAGCGTGAGTGCAGATTGGACAACTCTCTACGATTCCTCCAAAAGAAAGAACAATTGAAGCGATAGAATCGTACAAAAGAAAGAAGAAGGACGTCCCATATGAAGCATTCCATGGAGGCTTTATCTTGTCAAAGATTGCTTACCCCAAGTCCAAGGGGGAGCTCAAACTGATCAACACCAACGCTGACGACAACCCATCCGTAACATTTAACTATTTCAGTCACCCCGAAGACGTAAAAGGCTGCGTTAACGGGATTCGAGTCATGGAGAAACTCGTGAGGTCTAAACCGTTTCTCAAATTCACTGAATGTGACCGTAGAACCGTTGACAAGCTGTTGAACATGAGTGTTACTGCCAACGTTAATTTGATACCTAGGCACACCAACGATACGGAATCACTAGAGCAATTTTGTAGAGACACGGTGATCACCATCTGGCATTACCATGGCGGATGCCATGTGGGTCAGGTGGTGAACGCCGATTATGAGGTCATGGGTGTGCATAGGCTTCGGGTCATTGACGGCTCCACTTTCGACCAGTCGCCTGGAACCAATCCTCAAGCCACAGTTATGATGATGGGAAGGTACCTATACGTACATTATGTGTGTCGGTGTGTAAAATTTTAATACGTTGCCCTTATGCATGTATTAATTAATATACCTTGCATTGCATTGGCATTGTAGGTACATGGGAGTGAAGATTTTAAGAGAAAGGCTAGCCAAAGCAAAAACAAACGGATCATCACAGAGATGAAGGAGACCAACATCATATCCTATATATCGATCATATCGAATGATGATTATGATTTTGTGTAAAAGCTAGATCTAATTAAGGTAGAAATTCTTTGGAAGCAGCTAGCAGACGAACTCGTTGCTTTTCGTATTCTTAACAGGCAAATATATATATATATATGTGTGTGTGTACGTGTACGTGTACGTGTACATCCAAGTCTTTAAATTTCATCTGGTATGTTATGGTCTTGTGACGTTTGGACATTTGACTATGTAAGTTTATTCGGTTTCATTTAATTTCAACTTTTTTTTTCTTTTGTGTGGAATTAAACGTCGTTTGTTTATAGTTTTTTTTTAACTTACGGAAAATAGAGGCACTTTTATTACCACCAAAATTAAGCCGATGACTAAAGCAGCCATCGCACAAAATATACAGCAACAAGGAATTACAATTACATTAACCCACAAGAAAATTAAAACCACACCAATCTTTCCATTTTTTAATCCACATCTTTAATCGATTTGTCTGCCCATGCATATAATTTTATCTTTTTTGTGCTCAAACGAAACTAATACAATAATACTAACAAAATCCTAGTATGGGTCTTGATGGCAAGGTGTTTCTTCCTATCCAATATAGGTCGTTATATGTAATATGTCTAGCTTAAAGGAAGAAACGAGAAATAACGAAACTAAGACTTGTCTAGATAAGATGGGGTTAGTTTGATGGAAAAAGATGGTTGAAAAAAGAAAAAAGTTATTGAGCCAACTCTAATGTTATGAAGGGATGCCATGTATATGTTTCACGCATAAAACAGTATACATTACATAAGTTAAGCCTAATGTTAAAACTTATTTCCAATTGATCGATTACCATAATTACCAAACAATCAATAAAATGCAATGGTCTGTGCCAACTATTTTACTTGTCAAATAAACACATTGATTTATGAAGTATGGTGCTGTTTGGATAAAATATTGTGATGGTTGGTTGCTGATAATAATGCGATCTTTAGCTTGTTTAGGATCCACTCTTAATAGACACTCACATACTAGTTCTTCATTTATTTTGAACTATCCAATTGAGATTTCAAATAATAATCAAATTACTTCGATCTAAAGTACGTGATAATAACATAAAAATAGAAAAGATTGTCGAGAAAATAACATGTGGTAATATGTCATCGTTAAAACTTTCCTAAAAGGTAGAAAATGGTTTAGATCGAAAAGTTAATCTTGATTTAGGATTGAAGTTAAAGGGTTCACCCCCTAATTCCGAGTTGGATTAGTGAGATCTTTTACTCCGGGCATATCTCGCATTTCTTTAAACTTTATTCTTGCGAGTGGTTTGGTCAATATATCAGCCTGTTGTTGATTACCAGGTACGTGTTTGACTTCAACTTGATCGTTCTCAACGCACTCTCGAATGAAGTGGAACCTGGTATGAATATGCTTGCTCCGGCTATGAAAACCGAATTCTTTACTAATGCCAATGCTGATGTGTTGTCGATCCTTATCTTGATCTTTTGCACCTTTCTTCCCAAGATCTCAACCACTAGTTCTCGTAGCTAAAGGGCTTGGCAAGCTGCTGACGAAGCAGCCATGTACTCGGCTTCGCACAAGGATAGCGCCACTGTTTGATGTTTTTGCGAGCACCATGTGTCACATCCCGGCGGAAGCGTGAAATACATAGGGAGTGACTTGATTGTTCAGAACTCATTATCATATATTATTAAACAGATTACACATAATCATTCATGTTTCATAACATAATATTAAAGTTAGGATTACATTAAATCATAATAGTCAAAATTTGAAATAACATAATCCTATTACATCATAAAGATTTAACGGCTACATCTTCAGAGACGATGGAAATGAGCATCCACCGATACACTGAAGTCATACAGGTTTACTGTTAGGTTCACACAAACTTTCCCCACAACCTCTCCCCAGCCATTAAAAACATCAAAGGAGAACGTTAAGTTGTTAGTCATGATGAATTCCTGAAAAAGCATACCAAAAATCGTCAACACAAAGTTGGTGAGCTTCACAGGTTTATTAAACAGATAATATTAATGCATTATATATACAACCAAACCTTACATAGCAATCAGATCATTCATATCTGTCATATCATATTCTCATAAATCAGATAACATAGCATCATAACACTCATTCTGTTAATGCAGGAGATATCCCCTAAGTAGCGCTACCAATGTTATCTAACGGTTCCACATCCGAATTAATGGTTGTAACATAAATTTCAGTAATAATGCATCAATTCATAAATTAGTATGCTTTTTCCCCAAAACTTTATAAAAACAAAATGGGCCATGAAACTCACCTTTACTCCAAATGGTAACCTATAAACAAGAAAAATATTTATAGTTTAGAAAACATAATTATTTTCTTCAAAATTTTCAGTACCTTAATTATTATCGAAACTGTTACAATGAATAGGTAATGAAATACAACGCAATATACTCAGATTTCGTATTTTAATTATTTATAGTTTATTTTCTATAATTTTCATGATATTTCAATAAATTATTAAAAATAGTTTCTGGTTTCTAAAAATTCTCAAATTTAATCAGAATGTTTGGAATAATATTTTGTAACTCTTAAAAATTTTCCAAAGTCTTATATCATAGCAGAGTCAATTATCATGATTTTCATCCTTTTACTAATATTTAGAAAAAATATCAGATTTCGTCCAAAAATTCTTATTTTCTCACAGAATGTTCTTTTAGGTTTTTCATACTTTCTGAAATTTTCTCATTGTTTATTTCATAGTTTAAGTATTTTTCCCGATTTTTGGTTTACAGAATAGTTAGAAATTCATATTTCAGATAATATTTTGAGTTAGGTCACGAGATTTTTCTAGTGGATTCTATAATGCTTAATAGTCAGTATATAATTTTTCCATACATTTAATATGATCGGTTCTTCCGATATAATTTTTCTTTTTAAATACTTAAATAATTTATATAAATTAATTTACTTATGGGAATAGCACCAAAATTTACAGAATTATATTTCCCAATATTCTCAACATATTTTCAATGTTTGTTCCGACAATCATAGTTGTTAATATGTAGAACCGATTTTAACAAACTATAACTATATTTCTAACCCTTTTGTTAATAATTTCTTGTTATAAATTTGATTTTTAAGGTTTGTTTTACTTATTTCAGATTCTTTAAATCTTTCTGATTGTCTGAAAAATAAGTTTGATTTTTATATGTTTTTGTAAAAATCTTGAATGTTTTAACCAAAAGGATTAATCACATGTGTTCATTTAACATATGTTTAACTTTTGTAACCTTAATAAAATAGGGTTCTAGAGCTTAAAACCTTGATTTGTGACAGAAGAGAGTAATGGAAGATGGTGAGGATAGTCTATGAATCTGCTTGGCTTTGGTGTTCCTGATAATCTTCGGGAGATGGTGCTTTCACGAGGCTTGGATGTTGCTGCTTTGTAATCGAGAGAGATGTAGATAATGATGATAATATGTGATGGTTATGGTGTTATCCGAGAGTGGGGATGATTGTGGTTGTGTGTAGCGTTCGTGAGGTGAGAAGTGGCAATGGAGATCGAGGTCGACCGAATGGAGGTGGGTCTTCGGTGGTAGCTTGGTGGTTTAGATTTCCCATCGGCCGAGACCTTCAAATAGTGAAGGTGTAATCATGAGGTCTACTTCTTAGGTGTACTAGGAGTGCTTAGTTTGCTCATTAGGGTTGAGAGGTGGCGGTTTGTGAATGTTCTTGGTGTCCCGATGGCTAGGTGGCGAATGGAGAGGTGCATGAGTCACCAAGCACTCATTGCAAAACTAATCTAATGACTTTAGTTGGTTTAATCGGTGATTAAGGGTGCTTATGATCCGGTCTTTGATCTTAATTGGTATTTTGGTTTAAGGTTTAGGTGTAAGAGATTGGTTTAGGTTTTTTTTTTTTTTTTTTTTTTGATGTCAAGTTCTCTTGGTGTTTACTTTTGTTTTGAAGGTGTTTGGTTAGGTTGTATTTGGTGTTTTTGATGTTGTATTGTTGATGTATTTGGATCATGTGTAATTCTATCTCAATGGATTATGTACACGTAAATTCTTATGCATGCAAGTATGTAATGAGTAACACTCATATTCAATAAACATATAATATACATGTGTATATGTTTCTTAGCAAAAGATGGTACATGCATACGTAAAAGGGTATGCATGCGACCATGCATACGTATACATGTATATATATAAGTGAACAATATACTTATGTAAACAAAATGAAAGCATGTATACGTTCATGTATATATAAAAAATATATATATATATTAACCTAGGTGTGGCTTAGAATATTTAAACGAATTTAGTGTATAAAATTTCTTAATCTAGGGTTGTCACACCATGTCACACCCCAACCTTAACGGCGGAAACGTCGAGATGTAAGGGTTAAGATTGTTCATGCCACACATGACTATTAAGAAATGTCATTATTATTAAACATCATGATTCATATCATACATGAACAAATAACATAAGTCTTCCAAAGATAACAAAATATAGAAAAGAAAATGCCACAGGAATAATAAATGTCTTTTGATTATTAAACTAGGTCCAACTCTAGATTGAAATAATCTTCCAAAACAAGCTAAAACGTTACCATTTCCTAAAACATGTTAAAAATAAAAGGGTCAACATAACGTTGGTAAGTTTTCCATAGTTTCCATACATACATATATAAAAGATGGCAATTCATGTCATAAGTTAGTGAGCAAAGTAACTAGGGATGTATGACAAATGTAACAATCAAACCTTGACAGATTACAAGATTACAAGATTAAACAATTAGCTAAGTATACTTGCATTAACCAAGCAGGCTTGTCAGACCCATAGATCTATGACGTCGTCAAGCTAGCAATAGTTAATGATTGTACATATAATAGACGTCATATGGTAATTATTAAAGTTCAACTAACCACAACAAACAAGATGAATTGCTCAAGTGTTTACAAGATTCAAACGAGATTACAAGTGCAATAATCATAAGGTAACACGTTTCAACCCAAAGTGTAAAAATAAACAAAAAGAGGTATGAAAAAACTCACATGATCAATAAGTATATAAGTGACGATTAATAAGAATAATAAGCAACGTTCCAACGTAATCCTTCGCAAGGTACCTAAACGTATATACATTTACAAGATTTAAATTTAATGTGAATTTTAACGATTTAGCGAGAACTAGGGTTTAAATGGATTTAGGGCTTTGTCAAATAATTAACTTAACAAATGGAATCACTTATATTTTCTTGAAATAAATGAAAAAGAAGTATACTATATTTTATATAAAGATATGAAAAGGAAAATATTTGTAATATTTTGTAAAGTTTAAATATAAAGTTTAAATATAAAGTTTAAATAAATTTTTCTAATTGATTGAAATAACCACGATTTAAATAATAATTTAAAGGCAACATTTGAATCAATAATAATTTTGTGTTTTAAACTATTATTTAAAGTCTAATTTTTATAAAAACAAACCACTTATAATATTTGTTAGAATATCTAATGAAAATGTGAAAGTATTTTTAAGTAAAAATTTTATAGAAAATAATTAGGTGCCTTAAAAAATCAGAGTTTATAAAAGATTTTTTTTATAATTTTAAAATTTTTCTATATTTTTTTGAAGGCCAAAAAGCCTTAAAAAAGTTTGGGGTTCCTAGGGTGAGGGTGCAAATGAAACCAGTAAGCTAAGGGCTAAAGTTGTGCTAAGAATTGGTTCCTATATTTTAAAACCACAATTCCAGAAAACCCTCAATTCATCAAGAACCTTAGATTTGTTTGAATCCAAATTGAACATTATTTTGATGTCTTAAACCGAATTAGACTTGGTCTTTTGTTCCCTATGTTAAAACGATTATGTTGATGTATTTAATTACCCGAATGAACATGATTCGAAGTTGACACTACGAAGAACAAGTCGCGAATATGTTGTGAATGGTTTAGGTTGCAAACGAGAACAAAAATCAAATTCACTTTGCAGAAAGCTTCCAACGGTGAACAAGATCAAAAGCTCTCTATCAATTTTGATTCTTGAACTCCAGAGGATTGTGCTCGACTAGTTGCAGGTTTACAACAAAAAAGGATGATCAAATTTGGTGTTTGGATTCGTTTAAGGTGTAATTAAGTGTTGTATTCGATTAGAGATTGATAGATGATCGATTAGGTTAGTTTAATTATATTATTATTAGGTTTTAACTGTCAAATGGTTGGTGATTAATGATCGACGGTTACTTGAGCTTGAATGCTCCTGTAACCGGTGTTAAACTTTAATATAATACTCCAATCAATTCGAACCCCTTTCGTGAACGGTTAGAAACAGTTTTATATTGCTGAAACTTGAAGAATCAAGGCTATTAGCCTCGCCGGAGCTCGGCTGGAGCTTGGCCGAAGGGGAGGCCGGAAAAGGCTTTGGTTTCGGTTAATTACACCTATGGTCCCTCAACATTGTGTTCTTAATATTTTATGCTCAAACTTTATTTTTAAAGTTTCTAAATTGACAATAAGGCCCCGTGAACTTAATTAAGTTTTAACTTGTTAACTATTATATCTTACTATTATCATTATTATCATTAATAATAATAATAATAATAATAATAATAATAATAATATTATTATTATTATTATTATATTATTATTATTCATTTTTGTTATCATAATTATTGTTATTATTATTGTTGTTTTCATTTTTGTTATTATTACTATTAATAGTATCATTATTATTATTATATTATTATTATTATTATTATTATTATTATTATTATTATTATTATTAACATTATCACCATGTTAAATTTATTAATCAAATTTTTAACTTCCAAATTAATGAATTAAAGACAAAAACTAAAAAGTAAACATAAATAATCCATAAGTTTAATAAATGCCAACAATGGCTCTTACAAGAATTTAACAAAGTTAACTTTTAGTTAACAAAAAATACAAGATGTTACACACCATGTGATCGGTGAGGACCCAAAATAAAAAACATGACCCGTTGTGCTTCTCCCATCATCCGGTCAATGTTGTGACTGCTATCACTGTATCCGGTTATCATTGCTTCTGGACATCTCGCATACTTTATTCCAAAGCTGGTTGTTCCCTTTAGATAGCGACAGATTTGTTTTACAGCTACTGCATGTGATTCCTTCGGGTTCTCATGAATTGACTTACAACCCTAACCGAGTAGGCAAGGTCTGGTCGTGTTTGCAGGAAGTAACGTAAACACCCTACGGTTTTGCGATAACAGGTGGCATCTACCTCTTGTGTCATACCCCGACCGACAGAGGAATCATCGGGGTGGAGGAATATGAAACGATTGTTCATAGCACATGGAACTAAATAAGTTGGAATAATATTAAATATCATTTTTCATGAACATTACAAGACAATTAAATCAATACATTATAAACAAGATATAAATAACAACATAATATTTTCAATCAAAATAAGTCCAAGTCCTATATGAGCACGAAGAGATCCTTAAGTATCAAACCTGAAACATGTTAAAAATAAAGGGTCAACTTTGAAAGTTGGTGAGTTTCCATGGTTTAAACACACACACACACACACACACACACACATATATATATATATAATATATATATATATATATAATATATATATATATATATAATATATATATGTATATATATATATATATAAATGGTTTACAAGTAGCAATTCATGTCAATGGTTATGAATTATGCAAGTTTGTAGAACACATATAGCTACAATCAAACCTTGACATATTACAAGATTAAACGATTAGCTAAGTATACTTGGATTTACCAAGTAGACTTGTCAGGCCTATAAATCTATGATATCGTCAGGCTAGCAATAGTTAATGATTGTCAATATATAATGTGTCTCATATAACACTCACAATAATACCAATAACCATAACGAAAAGTAAAGATGAATTTGTAAGGCCCCGTTCCCGGGACGCTTACAGTTGGATCCTCATCGCATATAAAACATATAATTACATTTGTATATCATAAAACATCGCAGCGGAAACATTTAAAAATGACATTTCATTTCAATATAGTAGCTTTTGCAAAATAATACATCGTTACTCAGTTACAAAATACATTATTGCATTACATCACAAAAGCATTATATAAATGGATGCCATCCCAAAAAAGTTGAGTAGCCACCTCGTGCCATCCTCAGCAATCATTACCTGCCAACCGAAAACACATCAAAGTCAGCGTTGCTGAGTGAGTTCTAGTTTTATAAAATAAAACATACTTTTCTTTCGTTAAAACCGTTCTTTACGTTCATGCGATCATACATCATACGTACACATGGATAATTATTATTATCTTCATCGTTCATTAACTTCTGTTCATTCATTCATCTTACTTTCATTCGTTTGTTCATCATCACATCTTTTCCTTTCGTCATCACCATGAACTTTACCCTTCATGCTCATGGTACTGGACCTAAGGCTAATAGACCTTCATCCATGGTGCTCAGCACCAAATGGTCACAGTACCTAAGGTAAAGTTCAGGTATACCATTGTCATATGCTATGCCCTTCATGCTCATGGTACTGGACCTAAGCCTATAATAGACCTTCATCCGTGGTGCCCAACACCAAATGGTCACAATACCTAAGGCACGCAACAATGGTTCATACGTATGGTCAATCACAAAGAAAGACCCCGATGTGCATCCTCCTGGGGTAGCGAACCCGCACACCGTTGGACTAATACCTTTTAATGGCGTGTCCCGACATACAGTGCTTGCAAGACTTTCATTACTTTTATCATTCATTAATGCATGCATTCTTACTTCATGTTCCACTTTTCTTTATCTTTCGTTTTACGTTACATAATACTTCATTTCATTCATTCACATTTCACGTAAATCCATAGGAAAGATAAACATACATAATAATAAGGAACACAACATACTCAAGCATCAACATCATATAGGGCAACATCATATACATAACATGCATAATCATGCAACATCATCATCATGCCCAACATTCTCTCTAAGGCCTCAACAGTCATCTTACATGAACTTACGGGAACCTTTACGTCCAAACTTACACCTACACTTTCCCCCGAAAGTTAGAAGTTAAACTACACTTCTCCATATTCGGGCGTATGGACACCCTTCAGTCGCATGGCCCCCATGCGACTGAACATCATGTGATTGGACCAATGCGGATGAACACTTATGCGAATGAACATCCAATCGTGTGAATGGACTTAATGCGGATGGACCTCATGTGAATGGAACTAATGTGGATGAGCACCTATGCGACTGGACCCTCCGTCGCATGACTCCCCATGCGACCGGCCCCAATCATGCAAATGAACTCTAAATCGTGCGAATGAACCCTATTCGCACCTCATTCGGCTGTATGGCCTTCATTTGGTCGCCTAGCCCTAGCTGATGCAGAATGCAGTTCATCCCGAATCCAATATGCCATTTTCGACCTCCAAGCTCATCCAAACTCATTCTAAGCCCAAATCAACCATCCTAAACCTCAGGAATGCATACCACAACACCATTCAAGCACACACAAGCTCAAAAGCAAGGCTCAAACGAATCATACACACACATACTGTAAGGCCCCGTTCCCGGAGACCTCACAGTTGGTCATTCACAACATGAAATACATTAAACATTATAAATTTAAAAGCTTAAGCAGCGGAATTATTATAACAAAAGCCATTCATTTTATTAAAAACACTGTTGTTGAGCAATACACTATTGTTTAACCGAATACAAAAGAGTTGTTTAATTGCATTACAAAACAACAGCAATAACAAGTATGAATGGATGTCAGTCTTTCCCTACTGAGTAGCTTCACCCTCGTGCCATCCTCAGCAATGTTTACATGCCAACTGAAAATATATAAAAGTCAGAGTTACTAAGTGAGTTCTAGTTTTTAAAAGTAATAAAATACTTTCTGTAAGGTATATATATGAAAATACTCTTTTTATGAAATTACATCTCTTTATACATGAGCACGTATTAACTATACAATCAAATAATGCTTCTTTTCTTTACTGTATGCCTTGTTCATTCTGTACTCTTTTATCTTTATCTTTCACTGTCTATATGGACCAATGAGCAATACCCTAAACTATTTGCACGGGGGAAACGGTGTTGGGCTATCTGTTCCCTCAAAGGGCTCTAAATACTGTATACAAGGCTGGCCCAGTCACCTAGGGTAAGCTGCAAATGTCCGCCAATCTCAATTGATTGGCCCTGTGTGCAAAACAGGGTAGCTAACCCGCATCACAGTTGAGCTAACGACAACATGGTTGTGCACCTCCTATGTGCTTGCAAGACTTGTTAACATTTTAAATTAAGTTCCACTTCTCTTCTTCATTGCTCTTTCTCTTTATTATTATTAGTAATACTTTACGTTACGATAAAAACACACCACATAAAGTCACATACTAATAGTAGTAATAATAATATGGAACAATCATAAAACAACCATAATCATGCATGAAATAAGCATTAATAAGCCCTAGTCAAACCTCGGTCAAGACCTTAATAGCACAGACTCCCAAAAATTTCATAATAAATTCTAAGGATTTAGGTGCTTCGATACTATTTAGGCGCATGAGCCCTGTTTGGGCGTTTCATCACTATGCAAGCGCATCATCCAACACTTAACCGTTTTAACACTTAGGCGCATGAACTATTCAGGCGCATGGATACTATTCGAGCATATGGTCCATTCGGACGCATGGACACTTAGGCGTATGGGGTTATTCAGACGCATGGGCACTATTGGGGTGCATGACCCTACACTTAGTCGTCCGACTAATATTCTAGGCGCATGAGGGTACTGTTCAGGCGCATGAGTTACACTTAAACATTTCTAAGGCATTACCAGGCACATGGGCCTTATTTAAGCGCATGAACCTTCTGCTCAACATGTTTCTAGGATATTTTCGAACCCAAACATCAAGCCTATTTGTTCTAAGCTTACCAAGGTCATTCTAAGCATGAACAACTTAATAACACCTAAGGAACATCATCAAACATGCATAATACATACGAGTATACATACATAATCATAATAAAAACCGTTTTAATACATTTTCAGCCCTAAAGAGTTTAAAACAAGTAAAACCGGGGTCTAGAAACTCACCTGGTGCAACTTTGGGTGTATCTTCCTTCTAACCCATATGCAAATGAGTTCAAACACCTAGAAACCCACCAAACACACACACACGAACACACACAAGCACATAAGCACATAACCAAGACAAAACCCATTACAAACACTTAAAAACTTCAAATTCTTACCTTGAATTCAACCTTTTCTTCTTCCTCTTCAAACCCAAGAGTTTTCTACTCTCACTCTCTCACAAACCGATGAAATGGTGATGTGAAAAGAAGGTGGGCGGCCATGCCCACCTTTACACCAGCTTCTTTGTACTTTTGTCCTTTTTTACATTTTTAACCCCTCAACTTGGGTTTATTGATGTTTCCTTCTTTTATTTACTTTAATAGAATAACCGGGTGTTACACATACACATACGCATACGGGTCACACACATACACACTCAAAAACCGGATTTTCAGATGTGTTCCAGCCTCAATTCATTCAAAAATATGTAAAGGAGGGGTCCTAGAACTTACACAAACGACCACAACGAGAAGAGCTTCGATTTGACCCGCTTCTCAACGATTTTGCTCACTCGAACCAACTTTTCTTCCTCTTTTCTCCCTTTCTCTCTTCTCCTCTTTCTTTTGGCTGAAAAGGTAAGTGTGGGGAGAGGGTTATGGCTGCCCTCTCCCTACAAATATCACCACATGCCCAACTTTCTCTCGTTGGCGAGTTTGATCCCTCGGCTTTGGACTTTATTTCTTTTCTTCTTTCGTCGGCTTCAAAATAAATAAATAACCGGGTGTTACAAAATTGCATGTGCATTTACAAGTATCAATATGTTTGTAAGTGTAAGTTCATAAGGTAAACATGTTTCACCCGAAAAGGTGTGAAATAAAGTAAAAGGGGGTATAGAGAACTCATATGGAAAACTCACATGATTTAAGATGACTTAAGATGACAATAAGAAGATAAGATGGTTCCAATGATTCCTTCATGATTCAACATAAGATTTGGTATCTTAGGATTAGAATAAAGATAAGATTAACGACTAAATACGAATTAGGGTTTCGATTGGAATTTGGGGGTTTAATAATTAAGTCGGTTAGAATCGATTATGTTTTGGTTCAATGAAATAGTATAGACCAATTAAGATTGAAAATGATAAAGAACGATAAAAAATGATCCAATAATTTAATTTATTGATTTAATAAAGATTAAATATAATGTGTGAAAAGAATAATTAATTTAATAATTAATTATCTAACATCTCGTAAAGATAATTGAATGATTTGTAAAATTATTTAAAATCATTTTATATTGATTTTTTATAAGGGTCTTATAATATCAAAGCCTTAAATAAAGAATAATAGTTAATTATGTCGTTTTATAATTATAATATCAAAGCCTTAAATAAAGAATAATAGTTAATTATATGTTTTATATATTCAAGAATTTAAGGAATAAATTTATAAACTAATTATGATATAACACGAATTAATTATTTAAATAACTATTTTAATAATTATTTATTTAACATATAGATTTATAATGTTTTATATAATCTACATTTGAACCATAATAAGTTTATAACATTTAAATAATATAAATAATTAATACTTTTTATAACCTTTATTATCCTTTATAAGGTTACTAAATTTAAAATCATAAGTTTTTAAAACCTTTAAATTAATTTAATAATTTTTGAAATGTTTTAGTTAACAAATTAATTTTTTACTTTGATTTAATAATACGTTAGTATAATTTCTAGAGTTTAAAATATATAAAAAATGACTTAAAAAATAAATGTCGAGGGTGGGGTTCGAACCCCCGACCTTGGTTGGATGACGGTGGAGTCTTAACTGGTTGGGCTAGAAGCCCAAATCTGATTAGATGCTCTTTTAAATGTTTTAGAACATCAGTTGCGAAAACCCTCAATTTCATATAAACCCTAACTTGATTTGATTCAAATTGAACACGAATTCAAAGTTGCTAACAGAATCCAACGTAGGGCTTTTGATCCCTAAGTGAAACCGAGTATATAGACGTGTGAAACTTACGTGATTGATTTTGGATTTGATGAAGATGATAGTAAGAACGATCGCGATTACGTTGATGTTGATTCAAGATGCAACGTTGTTGATTCTCAAATTAATCTTGTGCGAAGCTTCTAATGGGAATGATTAGTAAAAGCCCTCGCCCAAATTTTGTTTAAGGTGCCCAGAAGAGGTGTTCGAGTTATGAGTTGGTTTCGGGTGCTTCGAGTATAATATGTTTGTAGTTACACGATGTTAACATCAATGGTTGATATGCCTAAATTCGTAATCATCTCATGAGCGTTTTTATTCAATTAATTCAGTTAATTGTGTTAGTGATTGAGGCACAACCGTTTGAAATTTGAATGTGATGTTCGGTTTCTAGTTTGAATGTTCTTGATAGCACTTAAAATCGAATTAAAACATGGTACCAGGTACGAATCCACGTCACGAGAGTTGAGGGACGGTTTAATTGGGTTAAAAATCGATGACTATCGGGGTTTAGGGCTCGCCGGAGTTAGCCGGACTTGCAGCCGGAGATTTGGCAGAGAAAACAGGTCGACGGTGGGAGAAGTTTGGTTTTAAACCATATTTACACTTTTGGTCCGAGTTGTTTGAAAGTTTGTTATTTTATGTTGGAAACTTTTGAATTAAGTTTTAAAAAAACTACAAATTAAACCCTAGACTTATAAAACCTAATTTATATAATTTATCAAATCAATTATTTATTAATTTTCATAACTTTTGTAAAACTTGGAATTTTATAATTTGATTTTTTATTTCCAATAATTAAAATTTATAATTACTAGTAAAACTTTATAAGAATTATTTATAATTCATAAATTATTACAAGTTATTTAAATGATTAATAAATAAATAATTCACAATATAAATTGCACATTTAATGCATTTGACCCATTAAAATTATTATAATAGTTTAATAATAGAACTAAAAAAAGGGTTCGGGTTTATAACTTGAAAATGGCGGATGTTACAGTCTCCAATACTTTAAGAAATTTCGTTCCGAAATTTAATCACATGTAAACTAATTTCAAGGATATGAGGAGACCTAGATTTCATTTCGTATTTACAGGGGAATACTTGGGAGCGTTTAAATTCAATAAGTTTAATTATGATGTTTTGCTATGCTTAAGTTTGTTCAATTTCATGGTTCAAGATTTCAGGTGTTCCTTGACAAAGTGGATAAGATCATCAATTTAGAATTTTAGTTGATAAGCTCTTATGTTTCACTCGGAGCCAGACGATTAAAAAGGTTTTATCATGTGGGAAGCAGCAAGCATTAGTTTGATACGAGACTCGGCTTAACGAACATGAGAAATATGTTCAAGACACTTTTGGATAGGATATGGAATTCATAAGAGCTTCTCAAGTAAATAACTTTAACGGGGTTTTTTTAGATGATGGATTATTGTTTACTTATGTCATTGAGGTTTCAAAGTTTTATTAGTGTAACATTGATACGAGAATTGTGTTTGTTAAGATTAAAGATTTAATTTAGAATGAGAGCATAATTGTAATGGGTTTTTAGGATAAGTGCAATTTTGAGGGGAAGGCATTCAGAAAGATTATTAAAGGTGGTTATGAGAAATGGGTAATGAGTTTTAAGTTCCAAGAACACAAGATCAATGATAAGACGATTCAGATTAACAAGGTGTTTCGAGTATAACGTTCAGTTTACAAACCAAAGCAATACATTGACTTATCAAAGTATTAGGTCAACTACAACTTTAATAAAGATCTATAAGCGGAAACTCACCCCAAGGGTTCCCAGGTAAGGTAAACGGATCCATAGTTTGATTTGGATTTATATGAATAATTTGCCTAGACAGAATATCTCGAGATACAGGCATCACGCTCTTCCAGCATTACAGTTTCAAGTTATAGGACATAGACTTTGATGAGACTTGAAACCACGAATAACGATTCAAAGCTCATTTTGAAAACCATTTGATTTAGGCACATAGTGCCTTAGAATATGATTTAAGATTTGTGTGTGCATTGATAAGATTCAAAGTATAAGAGGAATCACATAAGGCATATAATCACATAATCAAGTATAAACATATAACACACATAAAATCCTATCTAAGCATATAAAATACATGAGAGGACTCATGTGTAAGGGTACTTAGTTATGGTCTAGGTTATTCCCTTTCTAAAAACCTAACTCCCTATAACCATGACTTTGATACCAATCTGTCACATCCCGACCGACGGCGGAATCATCGGGGTGGACAAATGTAAATGATTGTTTAGAGCACATGGAACTAAATAAGTTAGAATAATATTAAATATCATTTTTCATTTAACATTACAAGATAATTAAATCATTACAATATAAACAAGATATAAACAACAACATAATATTTTCAATTAAACTAAGTCCAAGTCCTATATGAGCACGACGAGATCCTCAAGTATCAAACCTGAAACATATTAAAAACAAAAGGGTCAAATTTGAAAGTTGGTGAGTTTCTATAGGTTAAACACACACACACAGACACACACACACACACACATATATATATATATATATATATATTATATATATATATATGTATGTATATATAGATATATAAAGGGTTTACAAGTAGCAATTCATATCAATGGTTATGAATAATACAAGTTTATAGAACACATATAGCTATAATCAAACCTTGACACATTACAAGATTACAAGATTAAACAATTAGCTAAGTGTACTTGGATTAACCAAGTAGGCTTATCAGACCCATAGATCTATGGTGTCGCCAGGCTAGAAATAGTTAATGATTATCAATATATAATATGTCTCATATAACACTTACAATAATACCAATAACCATGACAAAAAGTAAATATGAATTGCATGTGTATTTACAAGTATCAAGATATTTACAAGTGTAAGTTCATAAGGTTAAAATGTTTTACCCAAAAGGTGTGAAATAAAGTAAAAAGGGAGCATGGAGAACTCACATGGAAAACTCACATGATGTAAGGTGCACTTAAGATAACAATAAGAAGATAAGATGGTTCCAACGATTCCTTCACAATTCAACCTAAGATTTGGTGTCTTAGGATTAGAATAAAGATAAGATTAATGACTATATACGAATTAAGGTTTCGATTGGAATTTGCGGGTTTTAATAATTAAGTCAATTAGAATCGATTATGTTTTGGTTCAACGCAAATGGTATAGATCAATTAAGATTTAAAATGATAAAGAACG
Source organism: Flaveria trinervia (assembly GCA_025506515.1). Taxonomy (NCBI): domain Eukaryota; kingdom Viridiplantae; phylum Streptophyta; class Magnoliopsida; order Asterales; family Asteraceae; genus Flaveria; species Flaveria trinervia. The sequence goes on from JACCIX010000399.1 coordinate 104,283, forward strand.
ATAAAAAATGATTCAATAATTTAATTTATTGATTTAATAAAGATTAAATATAATGTGTGAAAAGAATAATTAATTTAATAATTAATTATCTAACATTTGGTAAAGATAACTAAATGACTTGAAAAATTATTTAAAATTATTTTATATTGATTTTTATAAGGGTCTTATAATATCAAAGCCTTAAATAAAGAGTAATAGTAAATTATATCGTTTTATAAATTTCAAGAATTTAAGGAATAAATTTATAAACTAATTATGATATAACATGAATTAATAATAAATAACTATTTGAATAATTATTTATTTAACATATAGATTTATAATTTTTTAAATAATCTACATTTGAACCATAATAAGTTTATAACATTTAAATTATATAAATAATTAATATTGTTTTTATAACCTTTATTATCCTTTATAAGGTAACTAAATTTAAAAAATATAAGTTTTTAAAACCTTTAAAATTAATCTGATAATTTCTAAAATATTTTAGTTAACAAATTAATTTTTTACTTTGATTTAGTAATACATTAGTATAATTTATGGAGTTTAAAATATAAAAAATGACTTAAAAAATAAATGTCGAGGGTGGGGTAACAGATTTACGCGTGTACCAAATCAAATAGTGTGGAATCCTATTTGATTGGCGATCCAATCAGTTAGAACGGACGTAGAATCAGTTAAAGATTGAATCTAAACATTAAGAACGATTAACAATCGATCTACTACGATCTATGAAGTTGGAACAGGTTAGTAGAGGTCTCTGGATGGCTAGGGTACGTCTGGGTATCAAAATATTCGAAGTGTCTTGTTTTTCCATGATTTAAGTGATATTTATAAGTTAAGGTTTCTCAATCATGCGACTGGACCATTTGCATGGTTGAGTCGTGCGATTGAGTCATGCGGTTGATCCATTCGCACGAATGAGTGTTCAGTCGTGCGACTGAGTCAATCTCATGATTCAATCATGCGACTGATCCAGTCTCGTGGTTCACTCATACGACTGGTTCATTAGCATGAAGTTGTTCATACGTATGGTCCATTAGCATGGGCCAATCGCATGAGAACTTCACATGATTAAGTTTGAATATGTTTCTTAGTCATTAATTGATTTAGATATTATTCAAACAACCACAACCTATATAGTTAAGTTAATAAGCGTTATTACACACCAACCAATGAAATATTCAACATTAAGCACAACCACATATTGTATTTCATTAAGTACCCGTACAATTACATATGTATAAGACAATACAAAGATATTACATTAAGTTCAGAAACTAGGGACACATGTATCTACAAACTCCCCCTTGGACCTAGTATCGTCTAATGTCTCACATCCTTCATAAGTTCCTCAAACTTCTTGTACTTCTCTTCTCTAGTGACTCCGGCATGTACCTCAAAAACAAAACAGAGTCTTATAACATTCTGAATTATAGAGCTTGTACAATATCTTGAGAGTCATAGAATAATGGCCACTTGTACAATGTATAAACATCATCTGCAGATAAGTTTGTAAGCCACATAGGGTCAAATACCCTGATGGTTTCCATTACACCATTATTATTCAAAACTATGACTGCCTCTCCTGTCCTCCAATCATAGTACCACCATTTGAAGTGTGGAGTGAAATCCTGTGGCATCTCCCATAGAGGGATCTTTGACATTGTGCGCGAAGGACTCCACTTCAGCACTATTTTTGGTTTTCCAGTAATGGGATCAACCTCAGACCGTCTAAGATACCTCGTTGGCTGTTGAGGTTTGAAGTTGACCCATCTGGTGTGGTACTCTCTTTTAAGAGAAGTCTCAAACCAGCCTGACATTTTCCTTGGGTCAGCATATAGCAATTTTAACTTTGCTAACTGGTTTAGCTCAAATCCAGGAAGAGTCTTCAGGTCATGTGGGAACCTGAAGTACTCAATCCCTTTCTCACGTGTAATCCGAGAAAGAATTTCATCTCTCCCATGGCACTCATCTCAAACTCAGCCTTCATTACCGCTTCAAACTATTTACATAGATCTTCGTTCTTTGAATCGAAGATTATGTCATCAACATAGATTTGGACAAGCAGTAAATCTCCATCCTTTTCTTTTATGAACAGTGTACAATCAATGACACATCTGCGAAAACCGTGTTTCACAAGATGAGTCGAGAGTTTCTCATACCAGGCCCTGGGAGCTTGATGAAGCCCATATAGAGCCTTGTCGAGTTTGTAAACTCTGTCCTGATAATATGGATCCTCAAATCCCTCGGGTTGGCTGACGTACACTGTCTCTTTGATTTCACCATGAAGGAATGCACTCTTCAGATCAAGTTGATAAACTTTAATCTTCATATACAATGCGTAGGCAAGGAAGATACGGATTGCTTCCATTCTTGCCACGGGTGCAAACACTTCATTGTAGTCAATGCCCTCGACTTGTCAAAATCCTTGGACAACAAGTCGAGCCTTGTTTCTGATGATCACGCCTTGATCATCTTTCATGCATTTCAAGACCCATTTTGTGCCAATGACCTTAGCACCTTTAGGTCTATCCACCAGAGTCCATACACCTAACTTCTTGAACTGAAGAAGTTCTTCTTGCATGGCACTCACCCATGCCTCATCATTCAGGGCTTCACTAACATACTTTGGCTCAAACTGAGACACAAAGCAACGATATGCGCCATCATGAATGTAACCCTTTTCTATCACTGAGGCATAATCAGCTGAATACAACTGATTTTTGGTCTGAACTCCGGATCTCACATCTCCAATGACATTATCCAAAGGATGAAACACATTTAGTCGTGATCCGGGAGTGGTTGGAACAACTACCTCAGAATCAAGATTATGAACATTCGGTTCAGTATATGAGGCAGTAGGAGGCTGAGGTTCCGAAGACGCTGAGGCATCAATGTCAGATGCTTGTGGACTTTCTGTAGGAGGAACCTGTTGCTCCTGGTTGTTTTGATCAGTCTCCACAGCTTCTTCATCCGAGGAAGAGTCACTGTCTACAAGTGCTTCCCCTGAGTTGGTAGATGAATCACCTTGTACGTTGGATGATGTAGATTCTTGAGATGGTGTGTTTAGAACATCATACATCATCTTTGTTGCTAATTCATCATTAGAAGTGGAGAGTGGTATGTTGAAGGACATGAAGAATCCATCATAGTCGAAAAAGAAGGCAGGTCCTTTTCCAGCAGGTGGTGTGGTGTATCTCTGAACATCAACATTACACCACACTTCTACCTGACCTGTTGAGTTGTTGTATACCCTCTTGTTGGTATGTTGTATCCTAGAAAGATACCTTCATCAGCCTTCTCTCTAAATTTTCCCTCTTGAGTCTTCTTCAGGAGGGTGCACGGAGCGCCAAACGGCTCGAGGTACTCTAGATTTGGCTTACGTCGTTGTAGTAGCTCGTAACACGTCTTTCCATGGCGTTTAACAACCAGGACCCGATTTAGCGTATAACACGCATTTGCAACTGCTTCATTCCATAATTGGATAGGTAGTTTTGAGTCTGCTAGCATCGTTTGTGCCGTCTCTATCAAGCTGTGATTCTTCCTTTCAGCAACGCCATTCATCTGAGGAGTGTAGGCAGAAGTGAACTGGTGCACAATTCCCTTTTCCTTGAAGTAAGTCTCCATCCATTGATTCTTGAACTCGGTTTCGTTGTCTGAACGTACTTGACGCACCTTCAACTTATATAGAGACTCCAGAGTAGTTACTAACTCCTTGAATGACTCAAATGTTTCTGATTTGGATTTCAGAAACATCACCCAAGTGAATCTTGAGTAGTCATCTGTAACTACATAGCAGTACAAGTCGCCTGCGATGCTTCTTGTACTGACTGGACCAAACAGATCCATATGAAGAAGTTCAAGAGGAAGTTCGATTGAGTGAACTTTCTTTTCCTTATGAGACTACTTCGTCTGTTTGCCCTTCTTGCACGTAACACAGAAATCCGAAAGTTGGAAGTTTTTGACGTTAACTCCTCTCACTAGATCATTCAGGATCAAGTGATTCATCTTCCGTGGATTAATGTGTCCCGTTCTCCTATGCCAGGAGATGGATTCCTTCTCAGTAGCTTTTGACAAGAAGCATTGAACTTCATGATCTGTTGTGGAGGCCTTTGATAGATCCAAGACATAAAGATCCTTATATCTTGATGCAGACATTAAAACTTGATCCTTCGGGATGACGTAGTCCTTTTTCAGGACATAGCACTTCTTGTTGTCAAACACTACCTTAAAGTCTTTATCACAAATTTGAGAAACAAAAAGCAAGTTATTCTAAAGTTGTTGAATGTAGTTTACCTTGTCAAACTTCACTTTCTGATTACCAACTTCCCCTTGAGCTGTGATATACCCACCTTTGTTTCCAGCAAACGAAACGTGACCTCCTTTTATCTGTTTGACGTTTGATAAGAGATCCATGTTCCCTGTCATGTGCCTGGATGCTCTACTGTCTATAATCCACGTGTTGGTTTCAGCACTATACGAACACCTTGCACATTCAATTTGAAAACATTAGTTTAGGTTAGGGACCCAAGCCTTCACTGGCTTGGGTTTCCTAGAGGCATCACACATCATAAATGTTACCCATTGACCGTTCAAGGGTGAGGGAAGCTCAGATGTCTTCTTGTTCTCATTATCAGACAATGAGGTTGATTTCTCCTTCCATAAGCGAGCTTTGTGTAAGGCCTGTTTATGATAAACAGACGACTGGCTAATGTGTTGAACTTTAGGTTCACTATCTCTTTTAGGTGGCGTCATTGAGTTCATCTTAAAAGAGCTAGGTTTTTGTTCAGGGAGTTCAACATTCCTCCTTGTTGTCTGATAGTAAGGACAATGAGACACAATGTGTCCATACTCTCCACAACTATAGCAAGCTCTGCTTTCGACTTTACGATTTAACTGTTTTTGTGGAGATGTATGTGACACCCGGGTGACCTTACTTTGTTTTGGTTTCGACTCTCCTTGTTTAGATGTTTTGTCTGGTTTAACAAAGTTACTTGCTTTAACATTTTTAACATCTTTTTCTTCTTTATTTACTGGACTTTGACATGATGCACGTGATTGGTTAATATTACTGGTCTTTTTAGGTTCAGATTTGACAGTTTTGACCCAGACTTAATAGTAGCCTTTTCAAACTCTTTGTCCAGATTAACGCAAGGCATTTTACCTTTTGCCTTTGAAGTTTCCTTCTTTTGTTTAGTGCCAGATTCATTTGATGAACATGTGGAATCTGGATCACTTACAAGAGGAGTAGACACCACATGATCCTTGATTGGATTATCATTAATTGGTTTACATGTTGTGTTCATCAAGATCTCATGTGGTGGTGGAACCACTTTATAACCCAATCCCTCCCTATTGTTTCTCTCTCTCACTAAGTTTTGGACTATGTGTGAAGAACTAGTCCAACTATGCAGTTTTTGTTTTAGGGAATTAACTTCTACTTCTAAAACTGCCTTTTGTTTCTTAGTGTCCTCTAGGGAGTTTAGGTAGTACCTAATGTCATTAGCTTGGTTAAAGGCTACAACTTTTGTTTCCCTAAGCTATTTGTTCAAAAGGTCTATCTTTTCTTTGTAACTATGCTCATTTTGTTTTAACACTCTGTTAGCTTCAGTGCACAGTTCCAAACCCTTTACTAAGTTATCATTATGATCTAATAACCTAGAAAATTTTAAATGAATGCTTTCTCTAAATTTATTACAATCAGAACAAGCATGATTATTAAAGAGTTGGTCAGTAGTACTTACCTGAGCGGTTTCTGAAGAATCAGCCATCAATGCAAAATCTGATGTTTCTGGAGCTGGTGATTCTGACGTTGTTGCAGTTTTCCCGTCTTGAGGCAGGTAGGAGACCACTGGTGCAGTTTCTTCTGATGTTGACATCGCAAGTTCGACTACAATATCTCCTTCACTAGCTGAATCATCATTTATATCCTCCACACTAGCAATATTAGATTCTCCCGGTGAGACAAACCGAAAGCACAATTCCTGTCCTTCATCATCATGAGCAGTCAAGGCTTTGGGATCCTTGTTCGATGAAGTAGGACTGCTAGTGGGTTTCTCCTGACGATTGAAGGAGGAGAAAGGATTCCCATTGCCAGTTTTCTTTGGCTTCACGCATTCCCATTTGAAGTGCCCTTTCTCACCACAGTTGAAGCAGGTTACCTTGGATTTGTCAAAGCCGAAGGTAATGTCCTTAGTCGCAATCAAATTTTGTCCGGTCTTTTTGAAAAACTTCTTAGCTCTCCGGACTGCACTGGCTAAGGCCCACATTATGTCCATCCGCTCTAGCTCTGTCTCATCCACCTGCTCATAATCCTCATCTGCCAGATGGCAGTTCCTAATCTTACCAGCAATTAGTCCATCATAGGAGTGGACTACTGCAACTAAGAGATCCATGTGCTCTTTAGCTACCTCAACTGTCACATTGCCGAAGTTCTCGGTCTTCAGCTTTGCTGCATTTCCTTCAGGTGCAATGTATTGGGTACTAGACGATCCTAATGTTTCTGACCCTAAAGTAGAGGCTGGTGAAGGACCAGACGAGCTTGATACAAAAGCTGTCTGAAGAGGTGCTCCAGACGTTTTGGCTTGAGGAGTCGCATTGTACAGTGCTGGATTCTGATCATAAGATGCCTTTTGAGCTCTGTACTTCATCCTCAGCTCTTCTTCTCTCAGTTTCTGAATGAAGTCATTGATATCTAACTTCGTTAGCATACCATTCTGTTCGAGATTGGAGACAAATGACACCCATTTCTCCGGAAGCCCGTCTGCAAAGTTGGACAATTTGTCCTCCATTGACGTCAATACTCCATGAGTGTGCATCTCACTCATCAAGTGGTAGAATCTATAGGCTTTCTTTTCCCATCAAGGAGAAGTTTTCAAACTCCTTCTTTAAAGCCTTAGCCTTTATGGACTTCAATGATGCGTTTCCGTCATACTGTTTCTCCAATGCATCCCAGAGTTTCTTTGCTTGTGTATATTCCGCGAATTGATGGAAAATATCCTTCGGAATTGACTGTCTAAGCAAAGCATAAACCTTCTTTTCTGCATTGTATTTCACCTTTTGTCCGTTAGTCATACCACCAAGTGTGAGTTTGACACCATCAGCTCCTACAGGCATGATGCACCCCGTCTTTATAGACTCCCACAGATTGGGATCTACTCCATTTAAGTAGATCTCAAAATGCTGCTTCCATTATGGATACTCGTCTAACATGATTAGCTTTAGGGGCTTGTTGTGATTCCCCACTTCATTCTCTAGTAGCAGTAAGTTTTGTATACGTGAGTCTCTTCCTGCTGTGAATGCTGAATATTGGTCTTCCATTGCTATTAACTTTAACTTTAAACCAAACTTTTGTATTAGTGCGAATGAAGGTGTGCGATTGGGCTATTCGGGCAATTAAACTATGCGGATGGTTCAATCGTGCGACTGAACTAATGCGGATGACTCAGTCGGCCGAATGAACTAATGAGGATGAACAATGTGAATAGTCTTCTCAGTCGGACGAATGGAAGTGCGACCGAGTCCAATCGTGCGTATGGGGAATGCGTATGACCTCAGTCGTGCGACTGAACCTGCTGGATTTCGAAAATTTCTAGGTTTAAGGTGTTTGAACGCAAAAACACGAATTTTTGCTAACCCTAATTGCCGTACACCGGAAAAAACTTAACTTTACAATCAGGAGACGTCTAAAACCCAATTTGACACAAAAGATTGCGTTTTTTAGCGTAAAAACACAATTTTTATATCAAAACGATTGAATCACACGTAAATCTAGAGCCAAAGCTCTGATACCACTTGTTGGGGATTGTGTACTCGACGAATACTAACAAATTTACGCGTGTACCGAATCAATAGTGCGGAATCCTATTCGATTGGCGATCCAATCAGTGAGAACGCACGTAAAATCAATTAAAGATTGAATCTAACCGTTAAGAATGATTAGCAATCGATCTACTACGATCTATGAAGTTGGAATAGGTTACTAGAGGTCTCTGGATGGCTATGGTACGTCTGGGTATCAAAATATTTGAAGTGTCACGTTTTTCCACGATTTAAGTGGTATTTATAGGTTAAGGTTTCTCAATCGTGCGACTGGACCATTTGCATGGTTCAGTCATGCGATTGAGTCATGCGGTTGATCCATTCGCACGACTGAGTGTTCAGTCATGCGACTGAGTCAATCTCATGATTCAATGGTCGATTAGCATGGGCCAATCGCATGAGAACTTCACATGATTAAGTTTGAATATGTTTCATAGTCATTAATTGATTTAGATATTATTCAAACAACCACAACCTATATAATTAAGTCAATAAGCGTTATTACATACCAACCAATGAAATATTTAACATGAAGCACAACCACATATTGTATTTCATTAAGTACCATACAATTACATATGTGTAAGACAAAAGATATTACATTAAGTTCAGAAACTAGGGACACATGTATCTACAGGTTTGAACCCCCGACCTGAGTTGGATGAAGGTGGAGTCTTAACTGGTTGGGCTAGAAGCCCAAATCTGATTAGATACTTCTTTAAATGTTTAAGAACATCAGTTGCGAAAACACTCAATTTCATATAAAACCTAACTTGATTCAAGATGCAAACGTTGTTGATTCTCAAATTAATCTTGTGTGAAGCTTCTAATGGGGATGATAAGTAAAAGCCCTCGCCCAATTTTTGTTTAAGGTGCCCAAAAGAAGTGTTCAAGTTATGAGTTGGTTTCCGGTGCTTCAAGTATAATATGTTTGTAGTTACATGATGTTAACAACAATGGTTGATATGCTTAAATTCGTAATCATCTAATGAGCATGTTTGTTCAATTAATTCAGTTAATTGTGTTAGTGATCGATGCATAACCGTTCAAAATTTGAATGTGATGTTCAGTTTCTAGTTTGAATGTTCTTAATAGCACTTAAAATCGAACTAAAACATGGTAGCAAGTTCGAATCCACGTCACGAGAGTTGAAGGACGATTTAATTGGGTTAAAAATCGATGGCTGTTGGGGTTTAGGGCTCTGATCTGGTTGTCGAGACTCGATCAAAAACAATTTATTATATTAGTTTTAGCTACATTTATTGTGTAAGGGTAAGTAATGTCGTCTCCTCAGGGATATTTGGAAAGTGCTTAATTAACGTGAATCGATTAACTAAAAGATTCAAACTTTATAATGAAAACTTAAAACGTTGAAATAAGTAATAAGAGCAGTTGCATAAAGCAACAAGCTTTGTAATGAAATTGATTGAATATGACGAAACAATCACTTCCGGGTTTCAAGTTTTACAAGTTCAATGGTTGTTAGATATATTCTAGGATTTCATAACATAATTCAAGATATTGGCTTTTGATTGAAGTGATGACCAAGGAACAATCTTTTAAGACTCGTTCATTCACAAAGTCATCAATTTATCTATATCACATTATGTAACACCCGGTTATTTTTTTTGAAGCCAAAGAAAGAAGAAAAAAAGAAAGAAAAAGAGAGAATAAGGGGGAAAAGGCATTTTACCCAAAGTTAAGGGGTAAAATGGGTAAAATGTGGCAAAAAGGACAAGAGTTTGGAAGAGTGGGTATAAAGGGGATGGCAGCCCACTCTCCCCTCATTCCCCCATTCAATCGGCCAGAGAGAAAGAAAAGGGAGAAAATGGCAAAAGCTTCGGGTTTTTTGAAGGATCAAGGTGAAAAAAATCAAGGTCAAGCGGTTTTGTAGGAAGCTCTACCGAGGAGGCTGCTAAGGTGAGTTCTAGGACCCATCTTTTACATGTTTTTGACCGATTTTGGGGCTCGAATGCATACATAAACTGTTTTGGTTGTGTTGGGTGTTGAACCCGTTTGTGTGTGTTTGTGTGGTGTGTGTGTGCGAACGGGTGGGGCTCAAGGTTGGGCTAGTGATGTTTGAATGATGTTATGGTTGTGTTTCTAGGGCTTAGGATGGTTGGTTTAAGCTTAGAACAAGCTAGAAAAGGTTCGGAGACTGCATTTTGCAGTTCAGGTTCGAAGAGACTGCAATTCTCCACCCAGCTAGGGCTCATGCGACTGGAGGCCATGCGATCGAATGGCATGCGATTGAAGTCCATATGGCCAAAAGGCATGCGACTGAAGGTCATGCGCCTGATAGTCATGCGACTGAAGGTCATGCGCCTGATAGTCATGCGACTGAAGGTCATCCACCTGGAAGTCATGCGACCGGAGGTCATGCGACTGAGGGTCCATACGCCTCATAGTGCTCATGCGTCTGGAAGCCCTCCATATGTCCATAGTGTCCATACGCCCCATAGTGCCCATGCGCCTAAGTGTTCTCATGCGCCTAGGAGGCCATACGACTGTATAAGGCCCATACGCCCAAATAGGGCTCATGCGCTCGAAAGAACTTAGAATGCTTTTTGATTTTTTGGGAAAAGCGTAAATGTAGGCTTTGACTTGGTATGTTCTTGGGGATTTAGTAAGTTGACTTTTGAGGTCATAGTGGATATGATGGGTTATGTATGTATGTTGGTGCTTTGTATGGTGATGTTTTGTATGCTCATATTTATGTTCCTTAATTTGTATGATTATTTTCCTGTGGTTTTACGTTAAATGTTAATGAATGAAATGAAAGTATTATGTAATGTAAAGTGGAAGATAATGAAAAGAGGAACGTAAAGAAAGAATGAATGCATGCATTAATGAATGAAGGAAGGTAAAGAAGTCTTGCAAGCCTTTTATGTGGAAACACGCCTAATGAAGGGTGTTAGTTCAATGGTGTGTGGGTTAGCTACCCCAGAAGGATGCACACTGGGTCCATCTTTGTGATTAACCATTTATATAGAACCTTTGTCGCTTACCCCGGTATTATGGTCAGGCCATCGGGCACAATGTATGGGGCCTATGATAGACCTCGACCCAGTACCCGCTTTATGCATGACGGTGGGGTATAGCACATGGAAATAGTACACCTGAATTTACCCTGTTACTATGGTCAGGCCACCAGGCACAATGTATGGGGGTTCATGATAGACCTCGTCCCAACCCGCTTTATGCATGACGGTGGGGTAAAGTTCATGGTTTTGGTACGGAATGTAAAGAAGAAATGATGAATGTACGTAATAAACGGTAAGGAAGATAACGAATGATAACGAGGACGTATGATGATGAATGAACGAAAGTTAATGAACGAATGATGAAGATAATAATACGATACTATTTGTATGTATGATGCATGATCACGTACGATTGTAAAGAATGGTTTTAAATGAAAGATAAAGTATGTTTTATTATAAAACTAGAACTCACTCAGCAACGCTGACTTTTTTGTGTTTCCAGTTGGCAGGTAATGTTGCTGAGCATGGCATGGGGCGGCTACTCGGCTCATTTTGGATGGCATCCATTTTTATAATGCTTTTGTGATGCAATACAACAAGTATTTGTAATTTGATAACGATGTATTATTTTTCAAGAGCTTTTATAATGAAATGGAATGTTTGTTTTAATGTTTCCACTACGATGTTTCTTAAATTAATGAAAATATATGTTTTAAGTGCGATGATCGACCGGCTGTAAGCGTCTCGGGAACGAGGCCTTACACATTATCTACTTTTCTCAATGAGTTCACGATGTAAGAAAACCGAAAACTGATGATAACAAATAACTTCTTTATAAACAAATTGTTTAACTCAATCAAAACCTCAAATACATTCAATCACAAAGTGTTTAACATAAAGAAACCTAGATACACTAACCACCTTACTTGATAGAATCTCTCCACCCGAAAGCAATCACACGACTTAGCCACGCATTGTCGTCATTAAATCTTCAATATTTGCTTGATGATGATCAATAATGATTGTTGTGATGATTTAGGAAGATTGAAATACTCCAAAGATACCTTCAAACCCCTTGAATTCGTCTGGCCAAAGTTTTTTTCGAAACCCTAATGATTAGGATTATATAGGATTTAAAATTTGAAATAATCCTCTAAATATCGTGTTAGACCGTAACTTACGGCCTATAGGCCGTAGGTTACGGCCTACCCTCAACCAGACGGCCAAACCTTCTACTTTACGGGGTTCACAGACGGACTTAGCACAGGTTCGTAAGTTACGACCTCAGGCTGTAGCTTATGGCCTTCCTGCACATTGTTTCACCATATTTTCACATGTAACTTTTTAAAAGCTTTCCGTTGATAAGTCATGGGCCCCGTAACTCTTTTCCTAGCCCAAGTTATGCCCATTTAAGGTACCATGGTCTTGAACCTTTGGGTTTTGCATTTCTTCACTTCTCGGGCTTCGATTTCCATTCAGCTTCATCCATACTCTTCACATTTCACCAAGTTTAGTTCTGGTTTCCCATGTTGCATCTTTTAATCCAAAATAAGCTTCCTTTAGCTCCAATCACCTATAATCCAAAACACAAACAACTTGAACTTGTCCACCATAATCATGATGTAAAATCAAGCATTTAGATCAATTAAACACCGGATTATTGATATGTGATCACATCCCCACACTTAACCTTTTGTTTGTCCTCAAACAAACTTATTTGCACACTTCTCCCTAATTAAGCACACATGTCACATTATCACTACCTTGAACAAGTAAGATCCCAATACATGTTTAGTTTTTAACTTCATGATGTAATGTTCAAAACCTAATCATTCAATACTATTTTCATTTGAAATCTTTGGTTGGCATATACTCACATTTTGTTTCAAACATTCATGCATTCACATGCCTCACAATAAACACTCCTCTTGGTTTATTTTGTGAACTAGTGATGATATACTAGTGTTTATGGAGCTCTCAAACCACGAATGCACATATTAATCATAAGCTCGTATATTAATCAAATCACCATCAATTGACATAATATAATACAAAAATCAAGAGGTCTTTCTTGGGTTGTAATGTTAGGCTAGGGTTTAAGGTGGGGTTGAAAGGGATTTTAGAACGGGGAATGAAATCCAAATTAAACACAATAGATGTATCATTTATCACTCTTATTCTTTTGCTTGCACTACTTGTACATTTTTTTCATACTATTTTTTGTTGCTGCATATTTTGGTCGTTTTGACCTCATATTTAGCTCTTTTCTTTTCTCTTTTTTTCTCAAGAATAACCTTACTACGATTGAACTACTATTGACATGATTCTTCCAAATATGTTATGGCTTGGACTTTATCCTCTAAGGTTCCATAAAAAGGCTAAGGCTTTTGGGTTTATTGTTTAGGCTTGAAACGACAAGTTGGAGCTCAACATGGTGTCTATAGAGAGATTTTGTTGGTATGGAATTGAAATGAAGGGTTTAAACAAATGGTTCAATCCTAATGCCTCTATCATATTTATGCATACATTGGTCTAGGATCTTGATATGTATCAATTACATGAGTTCTAACTCAAATGCACACCGTGGGTTCCCTCTTTATGCAAAGAAATAAAGTAATTCATAGTATACTATGAGTCTCTAATTAGTCTCAATTCTTACGGAAATGGTGGAAAGAGGTAAAACATGTGTAGCATGTATGTTCTCTACAATTGGTTTGTTACACCACCTAGGACTTTCACCTACTTTTATAAAGATTCATGATTAGGACGCATTACTCAATTAGAAAAAGAAACATACCAAGGGATCCATCAATGCACAAATAGTAACAATTAACCATGTATGCAAATTTTAAGTTTCATGTACACTTAAGTTCTTCCCCTTTATCCCCACACTTGGGATACATTGTCCCCAATGTATGGTTTTAAATATTAATAACCATGATGATAATGAATGACAAGATAAGGAAGGAGTACATAGACCTGCTTATTAGTGAGAGTCTTTGGTAAGGGACTTACTCCTCCCCACACTTGAGTGCTTGCGTTTTGTGCATGATTGAAATAACTAAAAAACAAAACAAAGGACATAAAAACCAATAAAAGAAGTAACACTCACTTTCGTAGGAATCACGGTTGCATTTAGCGTATGCAACAAGCCTTTGAACCCCTCGGTAGACCCGAGTGGACGAGTTGTAGTCTCGTGAGAGTTCTAGTGAACACTCCACAAAGTTCTCAGGTTGCCTCCTGTTAGCGCTAAGTTTAACGTCTTCAGCCAGACATTTCCTGAGACCACTAAGGTGGTCTTGTCGAACATTTTCCTACCACATTACCAACAAATGCTCGATAGTAGACATATCGAATATCTATTTTCTTTTTCATGGTCTCCATGCCCCTTGAATCAATGGTCGACATCTTAAATCCATATTTTCCCATCGAGTTACCAATGTATGCATGGTAGTTGACATGTCGGATCCACACCTTCTTTCTTGTCCTTGGCATGTCTATAGAATCGTTATGGGATCTCTATGAATAAGTTGTCCGATGTCCTCTAAACTCACCTTTCTTTTCTTCAAACATGAGCCATTATCCCTTGCTTTGTCAAATGGCATAATAAATATTGAAGGACTATCAGAATCACATGGCAATATGTTAGTCTCTTGTTTCTTAGGAGGAATTATGTTATCTATTAGGTTTAAACATTCAACTCTTTGATCTAAAAGACCTATAACCTCTTATCCACTTCATCACCACAAGCATTAACCACCACTTATTCTACACATGATTCTTCAACAACTAAGGAAATTATGTGGTATTAATCTTCATGACCTCATCCTCAACTTTAAAAGATGGTGAGATTAATTCTTCTAGTTCTATATTCAACAGTAACATGTCACGCTTGACAATTAAGTAGTCAAATCGTTGTTGATCTGAAAGATGATGTTGTGAAAACAATATATCGATCATAGGCAATATCAACTCAAATCGAGCAATAGTTTCCTCCTCCTCAAATTGATACGTATTTTGAAATTGCATAACATACTGGATAACATTCTCTTGTGTAGGAAGTTGACATTGATTCTGATCCTCGTATGTCACCTGAGAGTATTCTTCATGATAGTGGTTATATTTCTCCCGATAACTTGAGCTTGTTGTCATCTCTGGTTTATGGTTGTTGCAAATCCAATCTTGCTTAGAGTTGTAATTCACCTCTGACTGATGATAGCCTTCATAATTTGGAGAAGATGACTCATAATTCAGATAAGATGATTGTACATCATCATAATAGACATCCAATAAATATAATTTTCTTCTTGACTCTTCACACTTTTGCAAAAACTCAGGGCAATGATCTCGTGTGTGAACTAGACTTCCGCAACCGGTACATGAATAATAAACTTGATTCATGGTGAGGTTTAACTTTTTGAGAGTAACCTGCAAGACATAAAACACCTAGCGTAGCACCGCAAAAGACAAAACAAAAGAAAAGAAAACTAAAAAAATTAACAAAAAAATAACACTTTGCACACTAATTCCTCGGCAATGGCACCATTTTGATCTGGTTGTCGAGACTCGATCAAAATGATTTATTATATCGGTCTTAGCTACCTTTATTGTGTAAGGGTAAATAAGGTCGTCTCCTCAGGGAATATTGGAAAGTGCTTAATTAACGTGAATCGATTAACTAAAAGATTCAAACTTTATAATGAAAACTTAAAACGTTGAAATAAGTAATAAGAGCAGTTGCATAAAGCAACAAGCTTTGTAATGAAATTGATTGAATATGACGAAACAATCACTTCCGGGTTTCAAGTTTTACAAGTTCAATGGTTTGTTAGATATATTCTAGGATTTCATAACATAATTCAAGATATTGGCTTTTGATTGAAGTGATGACCAAGGAACAATCTTTTAAGACTCGTTCATTCACAAAGTCATCAATTTATCTATATCACATTATGTAACACCCGGTTATTTTTTTTGAAGCCAAAGAAAGAAGAAAAAAGAAAGAAAAAGAGAGAATAAGGGGGAAAAGGCATTTTACCCAAAGTTAAGGGGTAAAATGGGTAAAATGTGGCAAAAAGGACAAGAGTTTGGAAGAGTGGGTATAAAGGGGATGGCAGCCCACTCTCCCCTCATTCCCCCATTCAATCGGCCAGAGAGAAAGAAAAGGGGGGGGGAAAATGGCAAAAGCTTCGGGTTTTTTGAAGGATCAAGGTGAAAAAAATCAAGGTCAAGCGGTTTTGTAGGAAGCTCTACCGAGGAGGCTGCTAAGGTGAGTTCTAGGACCCATCTTTTACATGTTTTTGACCGATTTTGGGGCTCGAATGCATACATAAACTGTTTTGGTTGTGTTGGGTGTTGAACCGTTTGTGTGTGTTTGTGTGTGTGTGTGTGTGTGTGCGAACGGGTGGGGCTCAAGGTTGGGCTAGTGATGTTTGAATGATGTTATGGTTGTGTTTCTAGGGCTTAGGATGGTTGGTTTAAGCTTAGAACAAGCTAGAAAAGGTTCGGAGACTGCATTTTGCAGTTCAGGTTCGAAGAGACTGCAATTCTCCACCCAGCTAGGGCTCATGCGACTGGAGGCCATGCGATCGAATGGCATGCGATTGAAGTCCATATGGCCAAAAGGCATGCGACTGAAGGTCATGCGCCTGATAGTCATGCGACTGAAGGTCATGCGCCTGATAGTCATGCGACTGAAGGTCATCCACCTGGAAGTCATGCGACGGAGGTCATGCGACTGAGGGTCCATACGCCTCATAGTGCTCATGCGTCTGGAAGCCCTCCATATGTCCATAGTGTCCATACGCCCCATAGTGCCCATGCGCCTAAGTGTTCTCATGCGCCTAGGAGGCCATACGACTGTATAAGGCCATACGCCCAAATAGGGCTCATGCGCTCGAAAGAACTTAGAATGCTTTTTGATTTTTTGGGAAAAGCGTAAATGTAGGCTTTGACTTGGTATGTTCTTGGGGATTTAGTAAGTTGACTTTTGAGGTCATAGTGGATATGATGGTTATGTATGTATGTGGTGCTTTGTATGGTGATGTTTTGTATGCTCATATTTATGTTCCTTAATTTGTATGATTATTTTCCTGTGGTTTTACGTTAAATGTTAATGAATGAAATGAAAGTATTATGTAATGTAAAGTGGAAGATAATGAAAAGAGGAACGTAAAGAAAGAATGAATGCATGCATTAATGAATGAAGGAAGGTAAAGAAGTCTTGCAAGCCTTTTATGTGGAAACACGCCTAATGAAGGGTGTTAGTTCAATGGTGTGTGGTTAGCTACCCCAGAAGGATGCACACTGGGTCCATCTTTGTGATTAACCATTTATATAGAACCTTTGTCGCTTACCCCGGTATTATGGTCAGGCCATCGGGCACAATGTATGGGGCCTATGATAGACCTCGACCCAGTACCGCTTTATGCATGACGGTGGGGTATAGCACATGGAAATAGTACACCTGAATTTACCCTGTTACTATGGTCAGGCCACCAGGCACAATGTATGGGGGTTCATGATAGACCTCGTCCAACCCGCTTTATGCATGACGGTGGGGTAAAGTTCATGGTTTTGGTACGGAATGTAAAGAAGAAATGATGAATGTACGTAATAAACGGTAAGGAAGATAACGAATGATAACGAGGACGTATGATGATGAATGAACGAAAGTTAATGAACGAATGATGAAGATAATAATACGATACTATTTGTATGTATGATGCATGATCACGTACGATTGTAAGAATGGTTTTAAATGAAAGAAAAGTATGTTTTATTATAAAACTAGAACTCACTCAGCAACGCTGACTTTTTTGTGTTTCCAGTTGGCAGGTAATGTTGCTGAGCATGGCATGGGGCGGCTACTCGGCTCATTTTGGATGGCATCCATTTTTATAATGCTTTTGTGATGCAATACAACAAGTATTTGTAATTTGATAACGATGTATTATTTTTCAAGAGCTTTTATAATGAAATGGAATGTTTGTTTTAATGTTTCCACTACGATGTTTCTTAAATTAATGAAAATATATGTTTTAAGTGCGATGATCGACCGGCTGTAAGCGTCTCGGGAACGAGGCCTTACACATTATCTACTTTTCTCAATGAGTTCACGATGTAAGAAAACCGAAAACTGATGATAACAAATAACTTCTTATAAACAAATTGTTTAACTCAATCAAAACCTCAAATACATTCAATCACAAAGTGTTTAACATAAAGAAACCTAGATACACTAACCACCTTACTTGATAGAATCTCTCCACCCGAAAGCAATCACACGACTTAGCCACGCATTGTCGTCATTAAATCTTCAATATTGCTTGATGATGATCAATAATGATTGTTGTGATGATTTAGGAAGATTGAAATACTCCAAAGATACCTTCAAACCCCTTGAATTCGTCTGGCCAAAGTTTTTTTCGAAACCCTAATGATTAGGATTATATAGGATTTAAAATTTGAAATAATCCTCTAAATATCGTGTTAGACCGTAACTTACGGCCTATAGGCCGTAGGTTACGGCCTACCCTCAACCAGACGGCCAAACCTTCTACTTTACGGGGTTCACAGACGGACTTAGCACAGGTTCGTAAGTTACGACCTCAGGCTGTAGCTTATGGCCTTCCTGCACATTGTTTCACCATATTTTCACATGTAACTTTTTAAAAGCTTTCCGTTGATAAGTCATGGGCCCCGTAACTCTTTTCCTAGCCCAAGTTATGCCATTTTAAGGTACCATGGTCTTGAACCTTTGGGTTTTGCATTTCTTCACTTCTCGGGCTTCGATTTCCATTCAGCTTCATCCATACTCTTCACATTTCACCAAGTTTAGTTCTGGTTTCCCATGTTGCATCTTTTAATCCAAAATAAGCTTCCTTTAGCTCCAATCACCTATAATCCAAAACACAAACAACTTGAACTTGTTCCACCATAATCATGATGTAAAATCAAGCATTTAGATCAATTAAACACCGGATTATTGATATGTGATCACATCCCCACACTTAACCTTTTGTTTGTCCTCAAACAAACTTATTGCACACTTCTCCCTAATTAAGCACACATGTCACATTATCACTACCTTGAACAAGTAAGATCCCAATACATGTTTAGTTTTTAACTTCATGATGTAATGTTCAAAACCTAATCATTCAATACTATTTTCATTTGAAATCTTTGGTTGGCATATACTCACATTTTGTTTCAAACATTCATGCATTCACATGCCTCACAATAAACACTCCTCTTGGTTTATTTGTGAACTAGTGATGATATACTAGTGTTTATGGAGCTCTCAAACCACGAATGCACATATTAATCATAAGCTCGTATATAATCAAATCACCATCAATTGACATAATATAATACAAAAATCAAGAGGTCTTTCTTGGGTGTAATGTTAGGCTAGGGTTTAAGGTGGGGTTGAAAGGGATTTTAGAACGGGGAATGAAATCCAAATTAAACACAATAGATGTATCATTTATCACTCTTATTCTTTTGCTTGCACTACTTGTACATTTTTTTCATACTATTTTTTGTTGCTGCATATTTTGGTCGTTTTGACCTCATATTTAGCTCTTTTCTTTTCTCTTTTTTTCTCAGAATAACCTTACTACGATTGAAATACTATTGACATGATTCTTCCAAATATGTTATGGCTTGGACTTTATCCTCTAAGGTTCCATAAAAAGGCTAAGGCTTTTGGGTTATTGTTTAGGCTTGAAACGACAAGTTGGAGCTCAACATGGTGTCTATAGAGAGATTTTGTTGGTATGGAATTGAAATGAAGGGTTTAAACAAATGGTTCAATCCTAATGCCTCTATCATATTTATGCATACATGGTCTAGGATCTTGATATGTATCAATTACATGAGTTCTAACTCAAATGCACACGTGGGTTCCCTCTTTATGCAAAGAAATAAAGTATTCATAGTATACTATGAGTCTCTAATTAGTCTCAATTCTTACGGAAATGGTGGAAAGAGGTAAAACATGTGTAGCATGTATGTTCTCTACAATTGGTTTGTTACACCACCTAGGACTTTCACCTACTTTTATAAAGATTCATGATTAGGACGCATTACTCAATTAGAAAAAGAAACATACCAAGGGATCCATCAATGCACAAATAGTAACAATTAACCATGTATGCAAAATTTTAAGTTTCATGTACACTTAAGTTCTTCCCCTTTATCCCCACACTGGGATACATTGTCCCCAATGTATGGTTTTAAATATTAATAACCATGATGATAATGAATGACAAGATAAGGAAGGAGTACATAGACTGCTTATTAGTGAGAGTCTTTGGTAAGGGACTTACTCCTCCCCACACTTGAGTGCTTGCGTTTTGTGCATGATTGAAATAACTAAAAAACAAAACAAAGGACATAAAAACCAATAAAAGAAGTAACACTCACTTTCGTAGGAATCACGGTTGCATTTAGCGTATGCAACAAGCCTTTGAACCCCTCGGTAGACCCGAGTGGACGAGTTGTAGTCTCGTGAGAGTTCTAGTGAACACTCCCACAAAGTTCTCAGGTTGCCTCCTGTTAGCGCTAAGTTTAACGTCTTCAGCCAGACATTTCCTGAGACCACTAAGGTGGTCTTGTCGAACATTTTCCTACCACATTACCAACAAATGCTCGATAGTAGAAATATCGAATATCTATTTTCTTTTTCATGGTCTCCATGCCCCTTGAATCAATGGTCGACATCTTAAATCCATATTTTCCCATCGAGTTACCAATGTATGCATGGTAGTTGACATGTCGGATCCACACCTTCTTTCTTGTCCTGGCATGTCTATAGAATCGTTATGGGATCTCCTATGAATAAGTTGTCCGATGTCCTCTAAACTCACCTTTCTTTTCTTCAAACATGAGCCATTATCCCTTGCTTTGTCAAATGGCATAATAATATTGAAGGACTATCAGAATCACATGGCAATATGTTAGTCTCTTGTTTCTTAGGAGGAATTATGTTATCTATTAGGTTAAACATTCAACTCTTTGATCTAAAAGACCTATAACCTCTTATCCACTTCATCACCACAAGCATTAACCACCACTTATTCTACACATGATTCTTCAACAACTAAAGGAAATTATGTGGTATTAATCTTCATGACCTCATCCTCAACTTTAAAAGATGGTGAGATTAATTCTTCTAGTTCTATATTCAACAGTAACATGTCACGCTTGACAATTAAGTAGTCAAATCGTTGTTGATCTGAAAGATGATGTTGTGAAAACAATATATCGATCATAGGCAATATCAACTCAAATCGAGCAATAGTTTCCTCCTCCTCAAATTGATACGTATTTTGAAATTGCATAACATACTGGAAACATTCTCTTGTGTAGGAAGTTGACATTGATTCTGATCCTCGTATGTCACCTGAGAGTATTCTTCATGATAGTGGTTATATTTCTCCCGATAACTTGAGCTTGTTGTCATCTCTGGTTTATGGTTGTTGCAAATCCAATCTTGCTTAGAGTTGTAATTCACCTCTGACTGATGATAGCCTTCATAATTTGGAGAAGATGACTCATAATTCAGATAAGATGATTGTACATCATCATAATAGACATCCAATAAATATAATTTTCTTCTTGACTCTTCACACTTTTGCAAAAACTCAGGGCAATGATCTCGTGTGTGAACTAGACTTCCGCAACCGGTACATGAATAATAAACTTGATTCATGGTGAGGTTAACTTTTTGAGAGTAACCTGCAAGACATAAAACACCTAGCGTAGCACCGCAAAAGACAAAACAAAAGAAAAGAAAACTAAAAAAATTAACAAAAAAATAACACTTTGCACACTAATTCCTCGGCAATGGCACCATTTTGATCTGGTTGTCGAGACTCGATCAAAATGATTTATTATATCGGTCTTAGCTACCTTTATTGTGTAAGGGTAAATAAGGTCGTCTCCTCAGGGAATATTTGGAAAGTGTTTAATTAATGTGAATCGATTAACTAAAAGACTCATTATAATGAAAACTTAAAACGTTAAAAGAAGAAATAAGACCAGTTGCATAAAGCAACAAGCTTTGTAATGAAATTGATTGAATATGACGAAACAATCACTTCCGGGTTTCAATTTCTACAAGTTCAATGGTTTGTTACATATATTCTAGGGTTTCATAACACAATTCAAGATATTGGTTTTTGATTTAAGTGATGACCAAGGAACAATCTTTTAAGACTCATTCATTCACAAAGTCATCAATTTATCTATATCACGTTATCTACTTTTCTCAATGAGTTCACGATGCAAGAAAAACGAAAACTGATGATAAAACAAATAAATTTCTTTATAAACAAATTGTTTAACTCAATCAAAACCTCAAATACATTCAATCACAAAGTGTTTAACATAAAGAAACCTAGATACACTAACCACCTCACTTGATAGAAACTCTCCACCCGAAAGCAAACACACGCCTTGGCCACACATTGTCGTCATTAAATCTTCGATCTTTGCTTGATGATGATCAATAATGATTTTTGTGATGATTTAGGAAGCTTGGAATACTCCAAAGATACCTTCAAAGCCCTTGAATTCGTCTGGCCAAAGATTTTTTTTTCCGAAACCCTAATGATTAGGATTATATAGGATTTAAAATTTGAAATAATCCTCCAAATATCGTGTTAGACCATAACTTATGGCCTATAGGCCGTAGGTTATGGCCTATCCTCAATCAAATGGCCAAACCTTCTGCTTTACGGGGTTCACAAACGGACTTAGCATAGAGCCGTAAGTTACAGCCTCAGGCCATAGCTTACGGCCTTCCTGCACATTGTTTCACCATATTTTCACATGTAACTTTTTACGAGCTTTCCGTTGATAGGTGGTGGGCCCCGTAATTCTTTTCCTAGCCCACGTTATGCCTATTTTAAATTACCATGGTCTTGAAACTTTTGGTTTTGCATTTGCTTCATTTCTCGGGCTTTGATTTCCATCCCGCTTCATCCATACTCTTCACGTTTCACTAAGTTTAGTTTTGATTTTCCGTTTTGCATATTTTAATCCAAATTAAGCTTCCTTTAGCTCCAATTACCTATAATCCAAAACACAAACAACTTGAACTTGTTCCACCATAATCATGATGTAAAATCAAGCATTTAGATCAATTAAACACCAGATTATTGATACGTGATTAGGCTCGCTTGAGTTAGTTTATAACTTGAAAATGGCGGGTGTTACATCTTGTTCGTCATCAGGTTTAGATAGTTTTGAATTAGGCTCCATTGGATAGTAGCTTAGGTTACAATCCTGCATCCTTGTTTCTTTTAGGATTTTCTCTGCATAACTTTCTTGTTTAATCTTAATTTCAATATTTTCTTGAGCTACTTCAATGCCTAGATAGTATGTGAGTTTTCTCAAGTCAGAGATCTCAAACTTCTTTGACATTTCTTGTTTGAAATTATTTAAAATGTGTTTGTTTGAGCCGGTTACCAGGAGGTCATCGACATACACTCCAGTTATCAACAGATGGGTTTGAGAAACCTTTCGGTAGATTGCATGTTCTTGCAAGCATCGTTGAAACTCTAAGTTCTTTAGTATCTTGTCTAACTCTATGTTCCATGCACGTGGTGCTTGCCTTAAACCATACAATCATTTGATTAACCTGTACACCTTATGCTCTTCCTTTTTTGACGAAGCCTTCGGCTTGAGATACATAGACTGTTTTGGTTAGTTCTCCATGCAAAAATGCAGACTTTACATCCATATGGTGCAACTTCTATCCTTGACTTGCGGCTAGTGCTATTAACCTACGAATAGTCTAAAGTCGAGCCACCGGGCAAATACTTCATCAAATTCGATCCCGGGCTGCTGAGCGTATTCTTTCGGAACCAGTCTCGCTTTATGTTTATTGATATACCCATCTGCATTTCATTTGGTTTTGAAGAGCCATTTCACCCCTATAGTTTTTGCATTGTATGGTAGCTCAGTCAACTCCCAAGTTCCATTCTTTATTATAGATCTTAGCTCGTTTCTCTTAACTTCCATCCACTTCAGTTTTGACTTTGCTTCCTCAAAGTTCTATGGTTCCTCAAGTCAAAGTTCTATGGATCTTCTTGACTTGTGTTGGACATAAGAACATAGTTAGTTGGTAATGTAGAAACCCTTGTAGATCTTCATAGACTTATATTAGTTTCAGCTACAGTTTTTGCTGCATTGGTTCAATGTGGGTTGGGCCTATTCAAGTCCAATACCAGCTGGTGGTCCTGATTGTGATCCAATACTTGGGCTGCTGGAGGAGCTGCCCTCACCTAGGCTAATTGTTTTGATCGTGGGCCAAATTTTCTAGGCTACTATTTTGCGAATGTTCTGGCCTATTATTATGATCTTGGCCCATGTTGAATTCGACCCCTGTGTCGAGCATCCCATTAATCTATACAGAGAACATACCTGGTTTAAACCCATCTGCATTTTTACAATTTTCCAATTCAATTCCTTTGCTTCATCAAAGATTACATCACGATTTATGATGATCTTGCGAGTTGTCGGGTCATACAACCGAGGAGCTTTAGACCCGGGTTCGGTCCCGAGGTAAACAAGTGGTTTGGAGCAATCATCAAGCTTCTTTAGGTGGTTTCCTTCAATCTTTGCATAAGCAACACATGCAAAGACTCATAGATGTGTTATATTGGGCTTCTTTCGTTTAAATGCTTTGTATGTAGTTTGATCTTCTAAGGCTTTGGTAGGAATTCGGTTTAAGACATGAGTTGCATGTCGTATTGCCTCTCCCCACATATAATTTGGTACTTTCTTGGCCTTTAGCATGCTTCGGGTCATCTCTAGTAATGTTTGGTTTCATCGTTCCACCACACCATTTTGTTGTGGTGTGTTTGGAGCGGTTAGATGTCTTGCTACTCCTATTGCGTCACAGAACCGATTGAATTCGAGTGAGTTGAACTCTCCATCTCTATCAGTTCGTAATATTTGATTACTTCCCCGGTTTCTTTCTCCATCTTTATCTTGAATCTTTTGAAGGTTTCAAAAGCTTTATTTTTTCCCTGTAGCAAATATGTCCACATAACTCGTGAGTTGTAAGGCCTCGTTCCCGGGCACCTCACAGTTGGTCAATCACAGCAGTTAAAACACTACACATTATAATTATACAAACTTAAGCAGCGGAAATGATTTATCAAAAACCATTCATTTCATTTAAATCATTGTTGTTAAGCAATACATCATCATAAATTGTTTACAAAAGAATTGTTTTACTTCATTACAAAACAACAGCAATATAGAATACGAATGGATGCCAGTCTTTCTCTGCTGAGTAGCTTCACCCTCGTGCCATCCTCAGCAATAATTACCTGCCAGCTGAAAATGTATAAAAGTCAGTGTTGCTGAGTGAGTTCTAGTTTTAAAGTAATAAAATACTTTCTATATGTTGCATATGAAAATCTCTTTTCTGTAAAATACAACTTTGTACTGTATATGCAAGCATGCATTAACTATATGAACAATTACGGTTTGCTCATTTTACTGTATGCCTTGTCTGTTCTGTAAATTTTTACATCCTTTCGGGTCAACTTGGTCAGTGGAGAAGCGATCTTGGAAAAGTCCTGAATAAACCTTCAATAGTACCCCGCCAACCCCAAGAAACTACGAATCTCGGATGGTGTCTTTGGAGACTTCCATTGCATCACAGCCTCCACCTTAGTTGGGTCTACCATAATCCCCTCGGGATTTATCACGTGACCTAAGAATTGAACTTTGCGTAACCAGAACGCGCACTTGGAGAATTTGAAATACAACTTCTCCCTTCTTAAGGTCTCTAACACCTCCCAAATATGATCGGCATGCTCCTCCTTGCTCTTCGAATAAATCAGGATATAATCAATAAACACAATCACTGATTTATCTAACATTGGCCAACACACTCGATTCATCAAGTCCATAAAAGCAGTTGGCGCATTGGTCAGACCAAATGACATAACAAGGAATTCATAGTGACCGTAGCGCGTGCGAAAAGCTATTTTAGGGAGATCCTGCTCCTTCACCTTCATCTGGTGGTAACCAGATCGAAGATATATCCTTGAAAACCAGTTGGCACCTTGGACCTGATCAAACAAGTCATCAATCCTCGGTAAAGGGTATCGGTTCTTCACTGTCGGCTTGTTCAGTTCACGGTAGTCGATGCACATCCTCATGCTACCATCTTTATTCTTCACAAACAGGACCGAAGCACGACAGGGAGAGATACTTGGTCTAATGAACCCCTTATCGAGCAGCTCTTGCAACTGCTCCATTAGTTATTTCATTTATGTGGGAGCTAACCGATACGGTGCTTTGGCAACGGGTTGAGCACCAGGTATCAAATCAATTTGGAACTCAATCTCGCGATCCGGTGGCACGCCGGGTAAGTCTTCCGAGAATACGTCCGGAAAGTCGCACACCACTGTACTTCGGATAATTGCGGTACCGACGCATCCACATCTTTTACATAGGCCAAGTAGGCACTATATCCACGTCTTATGCACTTCCCCGCCATCGCCATCGAAATCATCTTCAGGATCGTAGTAACGCGATCACCATGAATCGTAACCAAACTCTTATCGGGCGCAACTAATCAAATCATCTTCTTACGACACACGATGTTTGCTTCATAGGTTGCTAACCAGTCCATCTCTAGTACTACATCAAATCCACCTAGGGGTATCACGTGTAACCTAGCAGCAAACCTATGACCTTCTAGTTCTATGGCACAGTCCTCTATCACATCAGTAATTCTAATGGACTTACCAATAGCAGTTTCCACATCGAATGGTGCACTGACCTTTCTACTATTAATAGGCAACTTAGCACAGAAAGTAGTGGAAATAAAACTCCTACTAGCACCATAATCAAACAATACAGAGGCACAAGTTTGGTTTACTAGAAACATACCTGACACAACATCGAGATCAGCTCTGGCTTCCTCCCGAGTCATAGTGTAAGCTCTAGCACTTGCCCTCTGGCTTCTTCTTCTCTGCTCCAGAGCTCTCCACCCTCGGCTTCTTACAGTCTCTAGCGATGTGGCCAGGCTGGCCACACCTGAAGCATACGTTCATTCCCATCCTGCACTCACCAGTATGATCCCTTCCACATTTTCCACACTTCTTCAACCCTGCACCAGATGTGGCCATACGTCGGTCACCCACCTTTACCACCTTATTGTTTGGAGCGGCTCCACCACGTCCAAACCGTTTCCGATTCCAATTCCGGTCACCACCACCCTTCTTATTCACCTCAGCCACCACCACCTCGCGCTTATCATATAATCTGCTAGCCAAGTCAACCGCCGACCTAAAAGTTCTCGGCCGGGCGGCGATCATATGTCTACGGATATCCGCCGGTAGCCCTTGGATGTATCTTTTAATCTTTCGTGACAGTGGTGTCGCTTGATCGGGCACCAGCTGCGCGATTTCATTAAATTAGTGGTGTACTGCTGGTGTGTCATCGTTCCTGCCTCCAGCTGCAGGAAGTCTCTTTCTACCTTGTCCATCTCCCTGTGAGGACAAAATTCCTCAATCACTAACTTCTTCAATTCAGGCCATCTCATTCTCCCAATGGCCCTGCTACCCTCAGCTTGGACAATGTTGTCCCACCAACACAAAGCTGGGTCCACAAAAGAGTGGGTAGAGAATTTCACCTTCTGATCTTCACGGCACTCACTGATATCGAGGACAACCTCCATTTCCCTCACCCACAGGTGAGCAGTTGTGGCAGTTCCATTTCCATCGAAAGTAGGGGCTTGCATCTCATAAATGCCCCATAGTTACAGCCTCGGATCGCCTCTGGCGTAGGCTCCTCTTCTTCCTCCTCCTCATCATCAGAGAACCGTTTCCGGCTCTGGTTGTTCCCGTCCTCCCGAGGACCTGTTTCTTTCCTTTCTTTCCCCTTCCCTTACTGCCTTGATCACTTCGGTCACCACAGATGGTAGAATCGTCTGCATGACCTGGTGAACCTCTTCCACCACAGCCTCCTTTACTCAGGCTCTCAGATTGGCGCTCTCGTCGCCACCCTCCGGATGAGGGGTCTCTGGTCCTTCATGAACCACTTTCTCGACTCTGGGTCTCCCTCTCTTGGGTCGCGGAACAGCATCGTGACCTCTACCATGAGAGGCTTTTGAAGATCTACCGCCAGCCATCCTCTAAAAGCACACTATAAGATTCAAACACTAACGCGGTCATTCAAGGTAACACTCAGTTTATGTCAAGTATAGTAAGTCCCTAATTAGAGTGGCCAGTTGTGATTAGCCACTTACTTTACTCTTCATACCCCAAGAATCTCCTATCCTGACTTAATTAGTATCTAAATCTACTAAGAGCACATAATCAAATAGCATGCACACATAATACCGGTTAACATTAGGAAAAGACATACCTCATGGCACGTAGCTACTCAGGCTGACATCCCTCCATTTGTCCCATTTTCAGTTTAAGTTTAGGTTTTAAAAGTTTATTTAACCAATTTCTCTTAAACTTTGGCTCTGATACCAACTTGTAAGGCCCCGTTCCCGGGCACCTCACAGTTGGTCAATCACAGCAGTTAAAACACTACACATTATAATTATACAAACTTAAGCAGCGGAAATGATTTGTCAAAAACCATTCATTTCATTTAAAACACTGTTGTTAAGCAATACATCATCATAAACTGTTTACAAAACAATTGTTTTACTGCATTACAAAACAACAGCAATATAGAATACGAATGGATGTCGGTCTTTCTCTGCTGAGTAGCTTCACCCTCGTGCCATCCTTAGAAATACTTACCTGCCAACTGAAAATATATAAAAGTCAGCGTTGTTGAGTGAGTTCTAGTTTTAAAGTAATAAAATACTTTCTATATGTTGTATATGAAAATCTCTTTTCTATAAAATACAACTCTGTACTGTATATGCAAGCACGCATTAACTATATGAACAATTACTGTTTGTTCATTTTACTGTATGCCTTGTCTGTTCTGTAAATTTTTATCTTTATCTTTCACTTTCTGTATGGACCAATGAGTAATACCCCAACTGTATGCGCGATGGAAAACGGGTGATGGGCCATCTATATCCCTCGAAGGGTCAACTATCTCCCTCGAAAGGGTCAACTGTATCCCTCGAAAGGGTCAACTATATCCCTCGAAAGGGTTCTGTGTACTGTGTACAAGGTCGACCCAATCACCCAGGGCACGCTACAAAGGTCCTGCCAATCTCAATTGATTGGCCCTGTGCATAATAGGGTATCTAACCCGCAACACAGTTGAGCTAACGACAACATGGTCGTGCACCTCCTGTAAGCTTGCAAGACTTGTTGACATTTTCATTAATGTTCCTCTTCTTTTCTTTTTTGCTCTTTCACTTTATTATTACGGTATACTTTACGTTACGATAATAACATACCACGTAAAGTCACATACCATAAGTAATAATAATAATAGCAATAACAATAATAAGGAACAATCATAACTATGCATCAAACATCATCATAAATAAGCCCTAGTCAACCTCGGTCAAAAACCCTAAAGCACAGACTCCCAGAAAATTCTGTAAAATTTTCTAAGTGCTTAGGCGCTTGGTCACTATTTGGGCGCATGAGTCCTGTTTGGGCGTTTCATCACCAGGTAGGCGCATCAGCCAACACTTAATCATTTTATCCCTTAGGTGCATGAACTCGCATGGGCACTATTTGTGCGTATGAACACTTAGGCGTATGGACTATTCGGACGCATGAACACTTAGGCGCATGAGCCACTTGGGCGCATGGGCACTATTGGGGCACATGGCCCTACACTTAGTCATTCGGCTAACATTTCTAGGCGCATGGACCACTGTTCAGGCGCATGGGCTATACTTAAACATTTCTAAGGTAATCTTAGGCGCATGGGCTACTGTTTAGGCGCATGGATTACACTTAAATCTTTCTAAGGCATTTTCAGGCGCATGAGCCTTATCTAGGTGCATGGACCTCCTGTGTAACATGTTTCTAGTATGTTTTCAAACCCAATCATCGAACCCATCTGTTCTAAGCTTAATGTGGCTATTCTAAACATGAAAAACCTATGAGCATTCAAGAACCAACATCCAATCATGCACATTACATACGGGTAAACAAACAAAAGCTTTGAAAATCATTTAAATACATTTTCAGCCCCAAAGATAATTTAAAACAAGTAAAATCGGGGTCTAGAACTCACCTGATGCAACTTGGGTGTTTCTTCCTTTCTAACCCGCTTGCAATGAGTTCAAAAACCTAAAAACAACACCAAACACACACACACACCCGAGCACATACACAAACACATAAGCACATATGCATATAACCAGGATAAAACCCATCATGAACACTTAAAAACCACAAATTCCTACCTTGAATTTGATTCCTTCTTCTTCTTCTTCTTCTTCTTCTTCTTCTTCAAACTGAGAGTTTCTGCTCTCCTCTTGTCTTTCTCTCTCTAAAGTCCGAATGAGAGTGATGTGAAAAGAGGGTGGGCGGCCATGCCCACCTTTACACCAACTTTTCAAAGTTTTGTCCTTTTGGACACTTTTAGTCCCTCCACTTGGACTTTATGGTTTTTCTTTCATTTATTCTTCATTTCTTGTCTTATTAAAATAACCAGGTGTTACACATATTTTTTACTCAACATCCAAACTCTTTGCTCAACTAGTTTTTAAATTTTAACTTAAGCTTAAAATCATATTGTATTAAGAGAAATAAACCATTTTTTACCATGTGCATGTATAAACGATTGTAGTAACAACTTATATGAGTCAATTGTTTCATCATATAATAATCCAGCACCAAATTTACATATTTTTTATGATGGTCTACACCGATAAAAAGAACAAAAATCATGTCGCACCTGAAAAAACAATAAAAAAGTTAATACAAGTAAAATGTGTAATAACAACGTGTATATAACTTACTCGTTCGTGTGGTAAGTGGCATCAAATACTAAAATGTCTCAGAAACAGAGTAATTGCACTTAGCAACATCATCAGCCCAAAATAAAGACCTAAGTTCACTTTTTACAGCTTTGCAATCAAATGTGAAATTTCCCTAGTTCACTTTACGTTTAGTTAGAGTATCAACAATCATTTGGGTGTCTCTATTACCTATGAACCACCTTATGTCCCTACTAAAATTCTTGTAGTCTGTAACCGTGCCACGAACCATATGTTGACCACCCTTAATTGCGGTTTGGATTTTATGAGCAACATTTGGACCAACATTAGCCATTAGAGCCCTGTGTATGAATTCTTGATCAAAAAAGTTCAACTGACGACGCTTCCTGGTCAAATCTTGATTATTACTATCAACACGACCATGGTTATATTTCTCAATAAATCATAGATAATAAAATGCTTGTTTTTAAATTTGACCCTTATGCAAGCAAGGCAATCAATAACCTTGATAGAAGATGTTCGTGAAGGTCCATAAGATGATCCATCATCCCTAGAATCACACTGTTGACCACGAGGCTTACTGGACTTGCTACATAGAATATATTTATGAGTAATAATGCCATGTTTCTTCTTAGTAGTCGATAATCTTATATCAAAACCTAAGTTCTTTGCATATAACTGATACATTAGATAAACATCATCCCATTTCGAAAATTCGATACCGACAATTGGTTTCAAAGCTTCGGGAGAGTTAGGGATCCAATATTTAGTGCCATTTGGTGAATGGAAGAAATTATGTAAGACCCCGTTCCCGGAAACCTCATAGTTGGTCAATCACAGCAGTTAAAACATTAAACATTTTAATTATACAAACTTAAGCAGCAGAAATGATTTATCAAAACTCATTCATTTCATTTAAAACACTGTTGTTAAGCAATACATCATCATTAACTGTTTACAAAAGAATTGTTTATATGCATTACAAAACAACAACAACACAGAGTACGAATGGATGTCAGACTTTTCCTGCCGAGTAGCTTCACCCTCGTGCCATCCTCAGCAATAATTACCTGCCAACTGAAAATGTATAAAAGTCAGCGTTGCTGAGTGAGCTCTAGTTTTTAAAAGTAATAAAATACTTTCTATATGTTGTATAAGAAAATACTCTTTTATGAAAAATACAACTCTGTACCGTATATGCGAGCACACATCAACTATATGGACAAATACTATTCAATTTCTTTACTGTATGCCTTGTATGTTCTGTAAACTTTTATTTTTATCTTTCACTCTCTGTATGGACCAATGAGCAATACCCCAACCATATGCGTGATGGAAAAAGGGTGATGGGCCATCTATATCCCTCGAAAGGGTCAACTATATCCCTTGAAAGGGTCAACTGTATCCCTCAAAAGGGTTCTGTGTACTGTGTACAAGGCCAACCCAATCACCCAGGGTATGCTACAAGGGTCCTGCCAATCTCAATTGATTGGCCTTGTGTGCATAATAGGGTAGCTAACCCGCAGCACAATTGAGCTAACGACAACACGATCGTGTCCTTCCTCTAAGCTTGCAAGACTTGTTAACATTTTAGTAATGTTCCTCTTCTTTTCTTTATTGCTCTTTTACTTTATTATTACTATATACTTTACGTTACGATAATAAACATACCATGTAAAGTCACATACTATAAGTAATAATAATAGCAAAAGCAATAATAAGGAACATTCATAAACAATCATATCATGCATGAAACATCATCATTAATAAGCCCTTAGTCAACCTTGGTCAAAACCCTAAAGCATAGACTCCTAGAAAATTATGTAAAATTTTCTAGGTGCTTAGGCACATGAGAACTATTTGGGCGCATGAGCCCTGTTTAGGCGTTTCACCACTATGTAGGCGCATCAGCCAACACTTAAGCATTTATCACTTTAGGCGCATGAACTATTCAGGCGCATGGGCACTAGTTGTGTGTATGAACACTTAGACGCATGGATAATTCGAACGCATGGACACTTAGGCGCATGGGAACTATTGAGGCGCATGGCCCTACACTTAGTCGTTCGGCTAACATTTCTAGGCGCATGGACCACTGTTCAGGCGCATGGGCTGTACTTAAACATTTCTAAGGTAATCTTAGGCGCATGGGCTACTGTTTAGGCGCATGGACTGTACTTAAATCTTTCTAAGGCATTTTCAGACGTATGAACCTTCTGTGTAACTTGTTCTTAGCATGTTTTCATACCCATTCATCAACCCATCTGTTCTAAGCTTAACATGACTATTCTAAGCATGAACAACCTATAAACATTCAAGAATTTAATATTTAACAAGCACAATACATACGGGTAACATACATAAACTTTGCAAAAACATTATAATACATTTTCAGCCCCAAAGATAGTTTAAAACAAGTAAGAACCAGGGTCTAGAACTCACCTCGTGCAACTTGAGTGTTTTCTTTCTTTCTAACCCGCTTGCAATAAGTTCAAACACCTAAAACAACACCACACACACACACACGAGCACAAACACAAATCATAAGCACATAATCACATAAGCGGGATAAAACCCGTCATAAACACATAAAAACCGCGAATTCTTACCTTGAATTTGATTTCTTCTTCTTCTTCTACAAGCCGAGAGTTTTCCCCCGCTCTCTCTCTAAAACCGAAGAAATGTTGATGTGAGGTGAGGGTGGGCGGCCATGCCCACCTTTACACCAACTTTTCAAAGTTTTGTCCTTTTGGATACCTTTAGTCCCTCCACTTGGACTTTATTGCTTTTTTTCTTTTTATTCTTCATATCTTCTCTTTTTAAATAACCGGGTGTTACAAATTACTACAAATGGATTACTCTTGGCCATTATCTTTAATAACTAAAAAAACAAAATACAAAAAGATTATACAAATATTATGTTAACTTATTTACATAAATGTATAACATGTTATAAAAATGGATTCAAACAAACAAATAAAAAAATGTTCTACCTTCATGCCGATCAATTAAAAACATCCAAGTGTTCTTTCGAATTGGAAGAATATTGATTAATGTTACATGACGATGCATCGTTGACATTGTTATGCATGTTGATATCAACAGTTTCAAATGAACAAGAAATATACACCTGGAAACATCATATTTGAAAAACTTGATAACAAAAACATATATATGAACTAATAAACTTCTCAAGACCTATCTACATTTAAATCACAAACAAGGTACAAACATGTTTACATATATTTAGATGTGAACAATGATATTTGATTATTATAAAAAACCAATATAGATAAATTTCGCTAAACAATCATATGAAAGTATTAAAATGTGATTATGTAATAATGTTTATTGATAAACAGACTTGATTCTTCGAACATGATGTTGATGATGCAGTATTAACACGATGTAAAAAACAACAAAACATTTAATACATACTGAAATCAGTGTTTTCTATACATACGATTTCGAATACATCGCTTTTGATGAACTCTCGAAATCACAGGATGTTGAATATGATGAATCTGGCGAATAGATGGAAGCGCCGGTAATTAAGGAGACTAATTCGGTTAATCATTTCAAATTAAAGGATTAGAATTTTAAAGAGGTTTCCTAACTTAAAGGAGTGAAAATAGAATTTGATTTTGTAAACAATGTGTATTTACTCAAATACCATTGCCATAAAAAAATTAAAAATAAAACATTTATTGATCAACTAATGATCCTAACCCTATATATATATATTATATATATATATATATATATATATATATATAGGAGAGAGATCAAATGAAAACCAACATTACAAGAGAAAACCATGAAAACTATCTCCAACCAAACATCTATTTTAGATACTTTATTTATTTATTTATATTTAAAGGACATTTTAGTAAATATCCATCCCACTATTTTAGGTAGTTATAACTTAATAGAATCCCATCATTTACTCTTC
Organism: Flaveria trinervia; assembly: GCA_025506515.1. Taxonomy (NCBI): domain Eukaryota; kingdom Viridiplantae; phylum Streptophyta; class Magnoliopsida; order Asterales; family Asteraceae; genus Flaveria; species Flaveria trinervia. Next base: position 138,961 of record JACCIX010000399.1, read on the forward strand.
TAGGTTTTATTATTTCAAAATATTAAATATTGTATCTAATTTCTCATCTCAAACACCAAGAAAAAAAAATTGAATTGATATATAATCCATTAACATCAGACTCCATTTATATTTTGAATTTCTTTTTGCAATGTTCTTTATTATTTAGTGACTTGTCAAACACCTACTTTAATCGATATGCAATTGTATCATTTTTTTATTGTAAACACATAAGTGGCAACAAAAACTCAAGTGGTCGGTGAAATTAAATACCAAAAATGCATAAAAACAGTATAGATGTAATTATTTTAATAAAATATCGTAATTTTGTTTTCTTGCTTTTGTGCATTTGTGGAGTTTAAAAAAATTAATTTAAATTAAAATTTCTTACTTTGCTGAACATAAAATATCGTTAGTAGCAATGGAATGCTTATTGGAATGAACTAAGACATGTCATAAAATATTCATGCTTTGATCCTTATAGTTTCGTCAAATTTGAATTGGAGTTTTGGATCACTAATTAAACTTAATTGCACACGACAATCATTATATCTTGAATTTTGGCATTTGGTGATGTTTTTATTGGTTTCAAATTCGAACATCGATGACGAACAACAAGCACTCAAATTTGATTACACAAATCATCTTGTTTCAACACAAAGAACATAAACAATACAATTTTATTATGCGTAACACTATTGTTACATATACGTAACAACCATTGTTACATATATGGAACATAGGCATTGCATATACATAACACTATTATTTCAAATATTTTTATTAACATGCAGTTGATTAGAGGTACATATATGTAAACTTTTAGCTTTAGTCCAGCCTCTCCATCCTTTTTTTATTTTTGTTGGTAGAAGATATGGTTAGCAATGTATACATTATTACAAACGATTTATTATGTTATTAAACATTACATTTTTTTACATATATGTAACATTATACAGTACCAAAATGTTTTTTTAATATATACATTCATGTTTGGTGTACGTTGAGGTTCATTGTAATTTTGGTTAGTTTACGTATACGTATAATAGGTAAAATTATACATAGGTAGTGATACATGCATGTATCTTAGTTGCCAAGTTAATGAAACATTCATGTATGTGTACGTTAGGGTTCATGCAAATCTTTTTTTTGAATACGTAAAATTAAAATGTTTAATGAAACATTAAAATTTAGTATTAAGTTTAAAAATTAAGAGAGATGAAAGATAGTGAGTGATTTTAGGGATTTGATTAATTAAAAGTGGAAGTTTCATATATTTGTATACATGTTTTGTCTATTATGCCTTTATAACCTTATAATTAAATCCTTTAAATACTATTTATTTACAATCTTGTCATTGTGTGATATCAACCATAGATTACACAAATCAATAGTGGATTAATGGTTTTCTTGGTTTTCTAATAAAACATGATTTTCTCTTGAACTCTCCCCTATATATATATATATATACTAGATTAGTATCTCGTGTATTATACGGTTTGAATAAATAAAATAATAAATAATTAGTAATAAACATTTATGAATTATAAAACTATATTTGAAGATAAAATATAATTATAATTGCATATGAATAACTATTTTAAGTAAACAAACAATATATAGGTTATAGACATATAGATAATAGACAGTTTAGTTAAACAGATTATAGTTAGTATAGTTTAGTCACACAAATTATAGTTAGTAATACATAAAAAAGTTACAGTATGATATTTTAATATAAGATATGTATAAAATTATATATACGTATTTGTTTAAGAGATAAAACAATTATACTATTTTTAAATCTCTTATCTAAATAGTTTCATTTTTTAATATTTGTTATAAGATTTTATTATAAAAATTAATTGTTTATAAAAATCTTGTTTATTAAAAACTCAAGTCTCTATTTATTCTAGTTGTTTTAATAAAACTAACTTTAGAAAATTCTATAAATTTTATAATTATTTTAAAAAATAATGATTTAAAATATTTTGTTTCAAAAGGTTCAATATTTTTAAAAATATATAAATTTTAATTTTCTTAATAAAATTTATTTTTAAAAACATAATTTGATTTAAAAAAATGTAGATGAGAGATAAAAATATATCAATTGACCAAAGTAGTTTTTATGATAAGAGAGAAATTATTTGAGTGTTTAAATTACTTTAATACCCTTTTGGAGAAAAAATAAGTAAGAATATATAGAAAAATGACAGCATCAAAAAGATGGTTTAAGAATATGACAAGTGGCAAAAGAAATATTTTTTTATTAATATCTATAGATATATGTATATATACATGTATATATATATATATATATATATATATATAAATCAAAGGAATACATGTAGTCATTCAAAGTATGTGCTTGTGGATAAAAAAATATGACACTTTACTTAAAATTTAGGTATTAATATACAGTTTAAAAGACCTAATTTTTTAAAGGTTTCTAAAACTAACATCAATATATGTCTTTCATACTGATTTGATACCCTATACTTGATTCACTAATGAATACCATCAAAAAGAAAACTTTATTACCGTGAAAAAACCATCTTAAAGTCATATTCTAATATCTTATTAAAAATCCTAAGCATAAACCATGACCACATGCCATTTTTAAAAAAGATACAAGGTTTTTTTAATGATAAATGTGCAACTCAACTTTGAAGCATTATATCTTATCTTAATCCAGCTCAATCTATTTATTTTCCGGTCGAGACCACACTTTCAACTCTCTTGGAGAAACCGACAACTGAGAAAAACACATAACCCCGACCTAAAACATTTTTTTTTCTCTTTGCAAGACTCGAATTCAAAACCTTGAATATTATAATATTAATTGGACAAGAAACTCGTGGTTCCAGGAAAACTAGAAAAATAAATAGAGGTTTGGAGAAAACAACAACAACAACTCCATGGCAGATAAAATCTTCCCCGCCTCCAAGCCCACCACCATCAAGGACGTCGGCACCGACACCCCCTCCACCACCAATGACACCGCCACCGCCACCAAACCTCAAATCCATAATGCAGCTCTGCCAATGTACCATTCCCACCCTAACGCCACCGCAACCGTCGTAGGTGCTACTGCTACTGCTGCCTCTGGATCATCTTCATCTTTATGCTCGTACTCATCATCTGCGCCTTCGCCGCCGCCTTCATCTTCCTCCTCTACGGCCCCACCATCCTTTGTTCTCCCTCTCCAGCCTCCAATCTCTCAGCTCAATCTCACGTCGTCTGATTCTGATGATGATCACCTCACCACCAAATTCAACTTAAGCGTAGTCGCTCGTAATCGAAATAAGAAGATGATGTTGTACTACGATCGGGTATCGGTGTCGATTTACTCAAATGGAGTGGTTGTGGGCGAGGGTTCCATTTCGGCGTTTGCGGCGGCGGAGAAGAGCGCGACGACATTGAAGGCGGTTGTAAGAGGGGAGTATGTGTCGTCGGAGAAAAAGAGTTTTGCTTTGGAGGTTGAGATGAATGCCAAAGTGAAGGTGAAGATCGAAGGGTACGAGAGTAAGAAAGCTCGAGTTAAGGTTGTTTGCACCAGAATGAAGACCGGAGAATCGGCCACGCCGATAGTCACTAAAAATTCCAAGTGCCAGGTGGACCTGCGACTTAAGATTTGGAAGTGGATTATTTAAATTTTATATTTTCACTTTTCAACGTAAAAAAAAGAGTCCAATTAATATGAATTTTAATTGTATTTTTATGATATTCCTATTAGAATTTGATACTAGTAGGTGTGTGTTAACGTCTACATGTTAGGGATGATGTGACAAAGGCTAAGGCCCGTTGTTACACCGGCTCCTTATGGGTTTTGAGAGGCCTTAATTGCAAGTCTATTAAGACATTAGACGTGCTACTCATCAAGAAAGCATGTTGAATGTCTTGTTGGGAGTTTCATGATGTTCCTACTCACCAACTTTAGGGTTATGTTTAAGAATATAGCTCAAAAATAAAACCAAAAAATCAAATCTAATAACTCATTAGTTTTAACCAATGGATGATATCGCATACTAACGTGTAAGAGTAATAAAACAAATGAGCAGTTAGAATTCAGTTTAAAGTTTTCATTAGATCTCTTATAAACAAAATATGAAGAATCTAAGGGTAATCCAACCTAATATGTAAAAAAGTTAGATCAAATCAATAATTGAGTACGAAATGAACCACAAACTAGGGTGTTTAACATTCAATTTCAAACCGAAAATCAAACAGAAACAACATAAAGCAAATTGAATTACATGGTTGGTTTATGATTTTGTTTTTAAACAAAGAAATGAATTAGGTTACCAGTTTGTGGTAATAGAAACTCAATTCGCTTAAAAACCTGACGAACTGAATTATACGTATTGAACTATAAAATTTTAATCCCTACAACTTATTAAGCATGTTACTATTTAGCATATTATAAAACTAAGAAATCACACTGAAACCTCGAAATCCATATTGATGAACACCCATCCCGTTGAATCGTGGGGTTTTGGGTTTGAAACTGTCATCGAATCGAACTGAATTCGGGAGGCTAAAACGAATGCTTTCAGTATGCCGCGAGTGACTTTAAGAAAGTGTTATGCTGGACACATTAAGGACTAAATTCATTGACAAGGAAGGCCTTTTTATTTCTGTTCCCGGAATGCTTTCTTTCATCGAAGTCACGTAAGAAATAGAAAACGTACAACTAAAATTTAATTTCAGTTTGGTTTGATTTTTCAATTTGAAGTTGAACATGAAGTGATGAAGACCCTAAGGGGCTGTTTGATTGCGTTGACAGAGTAAGATCTGACTGACTCAGAAGCTGACCCAGTAAGAGGTTCTGATTGAGTCTGCATCTGACTGAAACTTGGCTGTTTGATTTGCATCTGATTGAAGCTGACCCATATATACACATCTACATACGCATATACATACCAATATACATACACATATACATACCCATATACATACACATCTACATACACATATACATACACATATACATACCCATATACATACACATCTACATACCCATATACATACCCATATACATACACATATACATACCCATATACATACACATTTACATACACATAAATCTACATACACAATATACATATATACATACACATCTACATACCCATATACATACACATCTACATACCCATATACATATACATCTATATTCATAAAGGAATGATGATTACCACAGATATGTAGAACTTGGTGCTCGGTTAGGGCTCGCGAACTTGGTTCTCGGTTAGGGCCGATCGAGAGCGCGGAGGGGCTCGGTTAGGGCTCGGTCGGGAGGGGATGAAGCCGACCGAGAGCTCAGGGGGAGGGGAGGTGGCCGATGGAGAGCGCGAGGGGAGGGGATGAAGCCGACCGAGAGCTCAGGGGGAGGGGAGGTGGCATATCGAGAGCGCGGGGGAGGGGATGAAGCGACTGAGAGCTCAAGGGAGGAAGGGGAGAGTGGGTCAGCAACTTGTTTTTTCAAGTCTGGGTCAGATGACCTGGTCAATGTTTCATTCGCATATCAAACGGGCTGACCCGCTGACCGAGTCAGCCCGATCAGACCAAAACAAACAACCCCTAAGCCGAACCGGGTCTGGACGATCCATATTACTTCCTACATCATACTTGACCCGATTAGACCGGTTTGAATTCTGTTAATCTAAGCTTCGCCTTAAACCCTAGCTTCTAAAACCCCTGTTCTACAGCTCGAACAGTGAATTCGCGTTTTGTTTTCGATTTATCAGCAGCCATGTACCGGTTCGCCACAGCATTCTCTTCCTCGATCAGGTAATCCACTTCCTCTTCGATTCGTGTTTTTGTACGTTCATGATCCTTATGTTATCGGAATATTAAAGATATCTGATCAAATCTGTGATTAATTGTTTGTAGATCATCTACATCAAGGAAACTGGTAAGAAGCAACCTCATCTTGTTCTCGATTTCGTTGGGTTTTTATTTGGTTATGTCCAACTAGTATGTTTGGTGGTTGCTGTAGCTTTAACTATTTTGATTATTCCAGTATATGTTTTATCATGATTTTATCTGATTGAATTGGTGGATGAGTGGATCTTGATTCTGTTGCACTGCCTAGATTAGACTCTTGTATTCGCTCTGTGACATTGCTCTTCTGGGAGCTATTATTTTATCACCTTGGAGGTGTAATTTTAAAGTCGAATCTGATATAAAATCTTAAATCCTATCAACGCTATGTTTTGCAAAGCTGAATTCTTAGACCTGTTCAGAAGATAAAAGATGTTAATCTAAATGCCTTTGGTAAATGTTTGTTAAAGTTAGATTTGGACCCCCTGATTTGCATAAAATGACATGATCATATAAGCAATTGTTAAAGCTGAATACATATTTAATCAATGGCAAAAAAAAAGTGAGGAGGTATTGGAAATAAGAAACATTCATGTCTCCATTAAGAAAACCACACTTCATCAACTTGCTTTACATATACTTCTCTAGATTATCATTTACATAGATGAAATAACCATCACTGAATCGAGATTAAAGATCATAAAAGATAAAATGTAATTTATCTTGATTAATTCATAATAGAACCTAGATATGCCAAGAAATACATCCTTGATAAGCTTTTTGTTAATCTTTTCTGTAATTTGGAAGGCACTACCCCTAATACTGACCATATAATTGCAAGTGCATCTCTTCCAATAAGAGGGAGTAAACACTGTCAATTTCTTATAATGTTTTCTTTCAAATAACAAGATATACCTTTGTTTCTCCTATAAAATACCCTTCATTGGAAATACGGGAAGGTATCTGGTAGAGTTATTTGGAGCAGAAACTATGTTGCAAAGGATATCATGTTTGGGACAAGGGCTCGTGCTGCCATGCTGCTTGGTGTGAACCAGCTTGCTGAAGCTGTAAAAGTCACAATGGGACCCAAGGTAATTTTCTTCAGCCTTCATATTCTTTTGTGTGTTGTGTTTGATGTTTTTATTAGTTATTTTTAAAACTAATAATAATGATAATAAGAATAATATTAATAGATAAAGCATATAAATGCTAGTTTTTTTATATAAAAAGATCAGCCTTTCAAATTAAGTTGGATGAATTTAAGGGATAGAGAATAAGTAGGCCACCCTGTCTATCTGATTTTTTTTTCAATAAGGCTACCCAGCTATTCAAGTTGTTTTGCAGAAGTCTTGAGTGTTTTGAGAACAATTTATGTTTTTGGATTAAGAATAGACTTTCTTCTTTTCACTGTTATTATGTGTGTTGCAATCAGGGGCGTAATGTGATTATAGAGCAAAGTCGTGGAAGTCCTAAAGTCACAAAAGATGGTGTAACTGTGGCCAAGAGCATCAACTTTGAGGAGAAGGCAAAAAACGTTGGTGCTAATTTGGTGAAGCAGGTTGCTAGTGCCACTAATTCAACTGCTGGAGATGGTATATATTTCAATATTTCACACACCATTGTGTTTTTTTATAGTGTTCTTTAAGCACAAAAGTTTGTAAGAAATAGTATTGGTCTATATCCATTTGGTGCCAAACCGGATTCTGAATCAAGTTTATATCTTTGGGTTTCTTTTATAAGGAAAATATAGGCCTAAAGCTTGATATAACTTTGAAATATCAAAACACTCTGTTGGTTTCAATCCTGACCTGGGTCAGATTGAACTGAATTTTGAAGAAGTCTTGAACCAAAAACTGGATTTTATACAAAACAAAGCATAGCTGTAAGTTCAATATGACAACCTTTTTTTTGTTTTTGTTTTTGTTGTGGTGGTGGTGGTTTTGGGGTGGGGTGGGTGGGGGGTAACTGTACAATGAGCTAACATGTATTAACATTATGTTGTGTGCTAAGATCTCATTTCATGATATCTGATGATGTCATCACAGGTACAACATGTGCTACTGTTCTGACTCAAGCAATATTCAATGAAGGCTGCAAATCTGTAGCTGCAGGTGTAAATGTTATGGATTTACGAAGCGGTATCAGTATGGCAGTTAATGCTGTTATTACTGATTTGAAAAATCAAGCATTAATGATAAGTACACCGGAAGAAATTACACAGGTTTTATATTTTTCTTTTAATATGTTTGGATTTGGTTTGGGGTGTTTGAATAACCATATTATGCTAACCTACTTATGGATTTCTAATTTCTTACTCATTTCACAGGTTGCCTCTCATATTTTATAACAATGTGTCTTTTTGGTCACTTAATCTCTTAGTTCCTTCAGTAATAGAAGCTTTCCAGGCACACAAACAACTGATTTCGTGATTATATATAGGTCAAACAATCACTTCTATGACCACTGCATCCACCTAATTATCAAATAATGTTACATTTTCCTAACCCTAATTGATGGACTTTTCACTCACAAGAGTGCATTTTTTGTCATTTAATATGTTCCTTAAGCTATTAAAAATTTCCAAAGACTCAAACGACTAATTAGATCATCAGTCTTGGATAATTAGTATTATACCAGCTTCAAGAAAAACTGATCATCTCTGTAATAAAAAGGCATCTTAGCCCGTTTTAACATTTTTAATGGAATTCTATTCTCGTTTCACAAGATATATCTCCTATTTCACAAGCATGTCTTTGTTGTCGTCTTATCTATTTACTAAATAGTTGAGATCTTTCAAACACTCATAACAACTGATCAGATGCTCCATTTTGGATAATCAGTTATATTGGCTGAAACAAAGTTGATTATCTTATAATAAAATAGGATTACATATCTAGCGCTTCTAACCTAATTCGACGGACATCTTCAGCTAGTTTCACAAATCTTCCCGTATTTGATAATGATGCTCTTTTGGTCATTCTATTTGTTAGTTTATTAAATAATTCACAATATGCTTAACATTCAAGCAACTGATCTGAAAATCAGTTTTGGATAATAAATATTATACCGGCTGCAACAAATTTATTAGTGTGTCAAAAAATAAAAATAAAAATTAAGCATTTAGCTCTTTGTGCCTAATTTGATGGACTTTTTTTCTCTTGTTTCTAGGGATGTCTCTCCACTTTCACAAGAATGATTTTTTGGTTGTTTTATTCATTAGTTTGTTTAATAATTAGAATTCGTTGCACTCATCATCTGGTTATATGATTATTTCAACTTTAAAAAACATAAATTCGTACAAATGCTATCTCATATGTTTGTTTCAAATGATAACCTCCTTCTGATTATACATAATGGCTTTCAACACACACCCAAACACCCTAAAAGCAATTGACTAATTGAGTGGTTGGGACTTGGGAGTTACTCTACTTATTGCCTTTTCTTGTATTCGGATTTTTATTGGGATTTTTTATAAATCAGGTAGCCACTATCTCTGCCAATGGAGAACGTGAGATTGGTGAACTGATAGCAAGAGCTATGGAGAAAGTTGGAAAAGAAGGGGTTATCACAGTTGCTGTAAGAATTTATTTATGCACAGCCCTGATCAATTACAATTACCACTTTATATAGTAAAATAAAACTGTAATTCTGCAGGATGGTAATACTTTGGATAATGAACTAGAAGTGGTTGAGGGGATGAAGCTAGGCCGGGGTTACATCTCTCCTTATTTTGTTACCAACACAAAGACACAAAAATGTGTATGTATAAGCTCTTCAATTCCAACTGCTTACTTTATTTTATATTTTTACAATTCCAAGCATAGTATCAGATTGCAGCAAAATAACGGTCATTTCATCCTAAATTTTCTTATATAATATTTTCAAGTTGAAAACACTTTAATATCATATGTACTCTTACCAATTTAAATAAAATAAAGTAAGCTTCTTATAATAGTGATATGTGTTGAGATGATTCATAGAATTGATGCTTTCCTTGTTCGTCTCGTGAAACAAATTATTGTAGGTAACTAATGTTATTTGATTTACAATGGAGTATGGAATATTAAAATATGATACTTTTAGTGCTTTGAAAAGGTAAATATCATATTGTGAAGTTTACAAGTATATATATGAAATTTTGAAATGTACTTGTACACATTGATGAACAAAATACTTGACCAAATTTAAGGATTTTGTTACAAAATCATCTTTTCTGAATGTAGAAAAAAAGATCTGAAATTACGTAGTATTCATAATTTCTTTTCTTTTTTATTGGTTTCTGGTTTTATCCACCCTTGTTTTCAGCTGGTGACATTTTCTTTCATATATAGTAGACATATTTTTGCTGGCAGTTATTGTTTCTCATATTATGTGAACCTGTATTTTGCTTTAGGCAGGAACTAGAGCATCCATTGATCTTTATTCATGACAAAAAAATTTCAGACATGAACTCACTTGTCAGAATCTTGGAGCTTGCTGTTGAGGTAACTTAAATAGAAAGGGTTTTCTCCTGAGCCCTGTGTGTGTTAGTGATGAGGTGGAAATTTTGACGTGTAACGTGTTCATTTTTTAATGTATCAGTTTGGGTTATGTATTATTCCTAATGGGTCATACAGGTAAACTAAAAAAGTTAGCTTAAAAGAAAATGGATTGATAGGCGCCTAAAGTTATTTAGCGCATTATGTCTCTGAAGTATATCCAAAGAATTAGCCTATTATTAAAATAACACAAATTTATAATCATATTTGACACCAACTGTGTTATAATTTAGGCCAAAAGGTGTTCTGGGTCAAAATGATCTTTTTTCTATACATGTGTCAAAAAGTAATATGTTTTGACCCGTTACCCAACCCCCTCCTTTGCAATGACTTTTCAGGATTAAGCTCTCACTCTTCTGTTATACATTATTTTTAACTTTTATATCATCAATTGAATTATTGACCAAGAAACGGAGACCCCTGCTAATTGTGGCTGAAGATATTGAAAGTGATCTGCTGGCAATGCTTATCATTAACAAGCGTCAAGCTGGACTTAAGGTTTCAGATCCATCCGTTGATTGCTTTTCCATTGACTCTTTTACTATCCTTCGTGTGTATTGTATGTTATAAATTCAAGAGACAATATATGATTTCTATTTGTAGGTATGTGCAATTAAAGCTCCTGGTTTTGGGGATAACAGGAGAGCTAATCTAGAGGATTTGGCCATACTTACAGGAGGGGAGGTGAGATAAGCACCATTTCATTAATCACATTTAGAGGTGGAATAATGGGCGGGGCGGCAAGAGGTTTAAACTGCCTGGGTCAACCTACAATCTCATTATTGTTCATTAATTAACCATATAAGTTATAAGGAACTAGTTTGTTGAAGATGATTAGGAACTATATTATTCCTGTAGTAATGCTAATTCTTTGAAGCAATTTATGAGATCGAATACATTCTTGATAACTTTTTATCCATTAAACCTTTTTCTGTTTTGGTTAAATCTTTTAGCTTAACCTATTTGATATGTTAAAAACTTAGCATAATCACTAGACTATATTAGGGTTAATTGCTTAGAATGGCAAGACGCTACCTGTTTTACCAGTTATAGTAACGAACTATAAAAATTATCAACTATTACTTTTTTGTTAGGAATCATAGCAACATACTTCCATTCTTTGGCTCATAATAGCAAAACATTATTTAGCTGATCTTTGCTATGATTGGTAACAAAATGCAAGTACACAGTTATTACTGATAATTTATCTAATATGTCACTGTAATTGGTAAAATACGTATAATATCTTGTTATTCTACGCAATTAACCTTGTTAAATAATAATCTAAATATTGTTTATTTAATAAAATGGTTTAAAAGGTTTTAGGCAATTGATAACAGTGTTGATGACTTTCAAACCTTTTGACCTTTTTCTTTTCTAGTTAATTTGTTTAGCTTAACCTATTTGATATGTTACTATCAAAACATAAGCAAATTGACCCATTTGTATGTAAATGGGTCAAAATTACCACCTCTAGCCACAACTTTTTTTGTTTATGCACTTACAAGGGTATTTATTATGCAGGTTATTAGTGAGGAACGTGGATTAAGCCTTAATGATGTTCAACTTGATAAACTTGGTACTGCAAGAAAGGTTTGTTCTTTTTTTCTTCTCCTAGAGTTTACCCGACAAACTTAGAGAAAAAATAATTGGACTTGGTGAAAACCTGGGTAAATTATGAGTATTATGTTGTAATTGATTAATGATTGAAAACACATAAATATATAGACATAGGAATTGAATACAGCCATACAGGTAACCATCTAATGCCTACTCTATGATTAAATTAGTAACTTAATCATAAACAATTAAACTAATAATTATCTTGAAACAAATTAATTGTGAGTCTATGTGTACCAGGTTACCGTTTCTCTTGATGATACCATAATTCTACATGGTGGTGGCGAAAAGAAGCAAATTGAAGAAAGATGTGAAGAATTAAGGTCAAGCATTGAGAATAGTACAGCCATGTTTGACAAAGAGAAAGCACAAGAGAGGTTGTCAAAGTTATCGGGTGGTGTTGCAGTCTTCAAGGTATATTTTTTGAAATTAATGTTTTTCTTAATAATTACTATGGGCAAGTGGTGTTGAGCCAGAAAGAAAGGTTATCAAAGTTATAAAAAGGTGCCAAGGTCTTCATTTTTTTTTCTTTAATGAAATTTTGTATGACCACTTTAGGTGGCACAATATGGGAGGGTTATGCTTATCCACAACTGCTTTTTCACTCGCTTTTCAAATTTTGATATATAGTTGAAGTAGAACATTGGTGGGTTGGGTCGGATGATCTATAAACACTTTGTGTTTCTTATAACTAAAAGTAAAATCATGTTTCAGCTTTTTCTGTATAAAACAAGCGAACAAGTAAACTTTGGACTGCTTTCAAAAGTTCGACCTGTTTCTATTTTAGTTAATTTTTAAACTTATTGAATCCTAATGGAAATAAATATAATTAACACATTCGAACCTTAAATTCCCTGTTCTTATAACTGTGTTTTTTTCTTTTTTACTTTACCTTTTTCAGGTTGGAGGGGCTAGTGAAGCTGAAGTTGGAGAAAGAAAAGATAGGGTAACAGATGCTTTAAATGCCACAAGAGCAGCTGTGGAAGAAGGAATAGTTCCAGGTAAGAAAATTTGTGTTTCTTTGGTTAATCTCATAATTTTTTCTATAGTTGAGCATGCCTTTTTTATATGTGCTACCAAATTCATGGATATATAATTCAAACTCAAAATTTAAAGAAATATTTAGCCAAATTTTCCATCATTTCTTCTCTCTTTTCTATAAACGACAGAAATATGTTCTTTCCTGTTTTTATTTGTTTCTTTCCAAAAATATGTTGGTCGAGTTTCACGCCATTTACCTTATGTTGGTCGTGTTTCAAGCCATTTACCTCTTTGATTCTTAGTTACTTTTGTTTATTAGAATCTTTTGACGTTTTATAAGATAAATCACTATTTGTAGGTGGTGGGGTTGCCCTACTATATGCTACTAGGGTTCTAAAAAGCCTTCAAACTGCGAACGAGGATCAGAAGAGAGGAGTTGAAATAGTTGAAAACGCCCTTAAGGTTTTCTCTGGATTTATTTGGCACAAAATATATCATGAAAAAATAAAAACCTTTTTTTCTTTATATAATCATCCTTCTTTCTTCTTTATAGGCACCTACATTTACAATAGTCTCAAATGCTGGTGGTGACGGTGCCATGGTTCTTGGCAAACTATTGGAACAAGATGATCTTCATTTTGGATTTGATGCAGCCCAAGGTTGGTAAAAAAAATAAAATATATGCTTTTATATACCAATTGGTTCCTTTAATAAGGCAGTGTTTGTATTTGCTTTTTGGAACTACTAATCTAAGTCATAATATTTAGATTTTAGCTTTTGGATAAAATTCTGTTTCAAGCTATCTGACTTTTACGTAATAAGTTTTAGATATGAAGTTATATATCAGTTGTTTTGCAAATGATGATTTAAGGGTAAATTAAAGGTATCTGTTTTACCCTTTCCCTCAACTTAATTTGATAGGCTGGTTGGGCCAGTTTGAGATTTATACTGTTCTATTTATGGGTTTAATGGTTTGGTTCATGGATTGGAGCTTGGAACCAGTTGTTCACCTTTTATTTTTTAATTATGCAGTTATCCAAATGTATAATATTCATGAATCATGTTTATTATTTTTAAAAACTCAATACAGACTATGATTTCAAATAGAAGAAAACAGGTTCAATCCGCCAGTTGGTCCAGCCAACCCAAATGGTTTGTTTTGATGTTTTTTCATATTGTTGGTGATTTGGCCCCCAATTTTCGTATAAATCGGCCAAAACGTACAGTAGATGCCCCTACTGCTTACGTTTATCTCCTTATAATTTTTAGTGTGTTTGTGATTGATATTCTTAAACCGATATATCTTGTTAGATTCAAAATTACAAGTTTACTAGTAGGGTGAAAATGTGAAATTAGTTGTTTTCAGTAAGCTTATTATTTGTTCATGCTTATAAGCATAGGCCTATTATTTGCTTGTGCTTATAAGCGTAAGCATAAGCTGTGTACAGAACAATGCCAAACACCCTCATAATGTCTCTTTTGTCAAAAAAGTTCCTTTCTGATCGTTGTCCATTATGTCTATAAATACTCAAATTTGTTGAATGCTTAATCAAGTTATCACCACATCAAACAGTGGTTGTGCTTCCAATCACTTTTCTACGTATTGTCCTATTACAGTTACATTCTTATCATGCTGCCACTTATTATTTAGGTTAAAATGAAATTACCCCACTAACAAAAATTCCGTGGACTGTTACTCCCATAGTATAAATTTCTCCTCTATTCACCAAACACATGATCGATAATCACGTCAAATCGTAGAATTGTAACCAAACACTGTTTTCTACACCCTGCATAATATCACCCCTGTTTTTGTTATTCTGATTATCTAATGTGATAGAATTACTTTCAAAATGTCAATCCAAACACCCTGGAAGTCTTTCGTTGTTTGTATTTATAAAATTGAATTAACAGATGGAGAACACTCTTAACTTGCAAGGTGGTTTTTTTGATTATTTAGGCAAATATGTTAACATGGTGAAGGCTGGAATTATTGATCCCCTAAAAGTTGTGAGAACAGCCTTAGTAGATGCTGCCAGGTAACTTATTACAAACATCTCCTTCCATGCTAATAAAAATACACTAGTGTCATTTATATCAAGTTTTAAAGCTTAGATTACTTTCTTTACCCATCTTTACTGTTACAACAGTAATATAGGCCTCAGTGGTTGGTTGACGGGTCAAAATGCATTTGTATAAATTATAGGACGGGACCAAATGGGCTGAGTTGGCTTGCCATTACCTTCTTGTCATTTGTATTGCTTAAATAGTTATTAAATATTTAAATTCGATTACAAAAGCCTCTTTTATTATAATTTTATGATTTACGACTAAGGAGGTTGTAGACACTTGAATGTGATTTTAGTGGCTTTTAAAACATTGACTCGTTTTCTTTATGGCCATAGTTTGTTTTTTTTACTGAAATTAACCACTTTTCACATAGATAGATTGAAATTGCAATATCTATCGTTTATGGCAAGTTTTAAATCTTTACTTACTTTTTTGTCCATCACTATTATTAAAAAGGAAAAGTGGTTATACCAGCCTCCCATACATGTGTTTTATTGAAGGCAAATGGGCCGGTTTGTCTGGTTGGGTAAACTATAGGACGGATTAAATCAAGTCAAGTTGACCCAGCAACACTTTCTCTATTTAATACCATTGAAAATTAATATACTAGGTTTCATTACAAAAGATAATTAGTAATAAATTTAGGAGGCTGTAGACACTTGAATATGATTTTGGTGTCTCTTAACATGTGTGACCCATGTTCTGTATAGCTTTTTTTTCTAACTTTTTGCCAAAGTTGACAAAGTTTTCATAGATGGGTTGAAGTTTTCTTCTCTAGTATTTAATAATTGGGACTTGATTAATGGTCAGATGTTGCAATTATGCTACTTGTGCAATTTATACTTCATGTTTTTGATGTGTTAACAAATGTTCATATGTGCAGTGTCTCACTATTGTTGACAACCACAGAGTCAACTATTGTGGATCGTCAAGGGGAGAAAAACCCCCTTGCAAACCGGATGCCAAACATGGATGATATGGGAATGGGATTTTAAATTAAGGCTGACAAACCTGACTGCCAAGTTTTTAGTATTTTTTTTAAATGTTGTTTAAGTTGCATTTCTTTTTTAAAATGTAACTGATGATATAGATATGAGCCAAGTCAATCTGAAAGCTTAACTAACGTTCATGATGAAAGCTTTAGCCTGGCTTGAGCAAAGATTTGACCTTAACTCTAGGGCTTGAATAGCTTGAAATATTACAAGCATCCATATTTTTTAAGCAAGTTTGATTTGAGAGATTGATAAAGTTCCACTCGTCTGTATTTTTAATCATATAGTACTTGCACGATACATAGTTAAACATTTTGTATTGTAGAAAGTTTTTACTCTTCTTCATAGTTAAGTTAGACTTGATGGGGAAGAGTACTCATGATAAAGACTTGATGGGGAAGAGTACTCATTGAGATAAAGATCATTAAATGTGTGGGACTAATCTTGTCAGTATTCAATACTTGGAAGTTGGAAGGATTAATTAGTAAGTTATTTATTTAATTGTTTGAGTCTGATTTAGTTACTTAATTTAGTTTGAATATGTTTCCTAATTTAAGTCTGAGTAACATGGTCTGCAAGTTGGTTTAGTATAAATAGATTGTGTGTCAATTAAGTTCAATAATATAGGTTAGCTCTCAAGTATCCTGGCTTGTTCTGTCTGCATTCAATACTCCTTACAAACGGATAATTATTCTCAACCCGGAGACTGATCATAGTGAAACCTCCCCGCCCACACTAATCGTGCTGGTTTAATTTGATTCTCCGAGGAGAATATTTATTAAGCACTACCATCTCATTTACAGGTACCATTTGAGTTTTGGTTGCAACACATTGTTTTCATGTTTTGATCCTTTTGAGGGTGGTATTGAAATGTTGAAAAAGATGGCAGCATGCCTACATTGGTAGATTGGAACTTTTAAGGATCAATGAACTCTTGATGATTCTCTTAGCTATGCTCATATTGAACTAATATTGTCCGTGCCTCCCCTCTATTTTTCTCAAAATGTTCACTGAACCATGCACGTACATACCTGTAGTTTCTTATTACAAACATGCAAATTTCATCTTAACCTCACATAGGCTTCAAAAGTTGAATTGTAAACTGAATTTGTACCCAAAACACTTAGGTCAAAAAGATTACACGAGCGAGCAAGAAAATAGCTGAGTTTGCAACAAATTTGAAAGAAAATCAACATGCAAACATTGTTTGATGGTAACCTTTTTCGTAATAAATAGAAAACCATCCCAGAATGTCGATCCTTGTGTCTTCATTGTAACTTCCTAACGAATATCATATCCCTGATGGATTCTTCTTGTTTTTCCTTAGCAGGAGACGTCATACCTGGTTTTTCCAACTTTCATGGCTTATTTTGGTAAAATATCATGTTTTTCATGTCATTTCTTTATAGCAAAATGCTTCCATACCATTTTACGGTTTCTTTCTTTTGATCCCGAAGACCAAAGCTTCTTCTTTTTTTCTTCAAGATCTTAAAATATGAATGTGGGAAGAATGTCATATATATGAAAAAGATCTAGACCCACTTTCCCAATTCTTAAAAAATGAGTTTTTTTCTTTTTTGCATATATCTGTTTGTTTTTGTACCTATATATGCTAATGACAAGAAGCAAGAACATGGTTTTGAAGAAAAAGTATAAGTTGTTGTCGCTTAATTAGTGATAATATCAGTAGGTGCTACAATTTGTGAGGGTGAATAAAGTAGCAGCACCCTTGAGGTCATCGTCTTCATTGTGTTGTTGGTAAGGTACATTCTCTTGTTTTGTGAAAAATGTCACATTCTCTTCTTTAGTCGATGCTTTGTGATTTGCATCACTAAATAATGTCTCTTCACTGTATGCAAAAATCAAATGAGAGAGTTTAAAACATTATCCTTTGGAAGAATAATAATAATAATATAATGCGAGAGATGCATGTTTAAGACAAAACCAATATAAGAAGCATTAAATGTTAAATATATATATATATATATACACACACACACACACACACACATACATGCATTGAAATTGAAATTTGCATGACAAATTATTTGGCGATCTGAAAGGATAGATAGATAGGGTGGTTTGATTTGAGAAGGGGTTTAATTGAAATAATATGTATGATAACGGAAATGAAGTAATGGAGGAATTGAAATGCATGCGGACCTGGGTTCGTTCAGTTCATCGAATTCAAATTTAAACTCGTGTGTTTCTCCGGCGGGAATGTGGTTCATCAGAAGCGGTTTAAAGTCGTCAGGTTCATCGAGGGGCGGTTTGAGGTCCGGGGGAGAGTTGATGATATAGTGCCGACCATGATCATCTTCATGATGACGTTGATGCTGGTGCTGTTGCTGCTGCTGCTGTTGCTGCTGTTGCGGTTGTTGAGTTATTTGACCTAGATCAAGGTTGAGATCATAGAGATTGAAATCACAATCAACGAGACCGTCGATGAATATCTGGTGAGGGTGTTGGTTTTTACAGAAGGCCAGGTGATGCAAGACGACGTCGAGCTGGGCTCTTGTGAATTGGATCTGGCGTTGGAGGTCTGTGATGATACGGTAGCAGCCGCCGACGGGGTCGTGGGCTCTGATGTCGGATTGGTAGATGATGGTGCGCATGGCTTCGTCCTTGTGGAGGGGGTCGAGGTCTCGGATGATCTTGGTGATGTTGCTGACGCCGAACAGCTTGTGGCGTTCTGGAACTGCCGCTGCCGGTCGTGAGGGAAGTACGGCGCCAGGATGCAGTCCGGGGCGCACTTCCGCCGCTGGTACCGGCACGCCGCGCACGCTTGGCTCGTCGTCGCCGAAGACCGTCTGCTGCTCGTTGATGCCGCCGCCGCCGCTGCTGCTGCTGCTGCTTGTACAACCTGCTGCTGCTGCTGCTGCTTGTTGATTCTTCTGTTAATATTGCTCATAATTAATGTATCGTATTCGTTGCGTCTCCGGCGGAATTGGAGCTTTCCGGAGAAGGAGACGTGAGGTGACGTGAGGTTACGTGAGGTTACGTGAGGTTACGTGAGGTTACGTGAGGTTTCGTGAGGTTACGTGAGGTTACGTGAGGTTTCGTGAGGTTACGTGAGGTTACGTGAGGTGAGGTTTCCTTTCCTTTCCTTACCTTACGTTTCCTTTCCTTTCCTTTCGTTTCGTTTGTTTAATTTGAGGGGTTGGTTATTTTTCAAGAGAACGAGGTGGGGGTGCCTACCGCTTTTCTCCTGCCACGTGGATATATTCTTGTTCAACACCACCGACCCTTCTTTTTTGCTTTTCTTTTTCTTTTTCTTTTTTCTTTTCCTTTTCTTTTACAACGTATGTGTATTGTATGTATCTATTTATGCATGTTTTTATACACAATTTATACAATTATACAACGTGTGTGGTGCGCTTTTAACTTTTAACCATTCACCGACATCCTCGCCACAACTCTTCTTTTACTCTTTCTTTTTCTCTATTACTGTCTTACTACTTCTTCATAATAAACTTATTATATATAAAATTAATTTAGTCATATATTATGTTATATATAGTAAGTATGGTTATAAATAAGTTTTAAAGTAATTATGACAAAATTAAAATGTATAATTTAATGATAAACTAGCCGAGTTCGAGTTTAAAAACTTTCTAACAAGCCGAGCTCGAGTTTTCTAAAGTTAAAACGACCCAAGCTCAACCTTAGCTAGCCTAGCCTAGACTTAGCTCGTTTACATCCAATTTCATGTAATTACATATTTACCACTTATTTTATAATAATTCAAGATTTTATCTAATTTTCAGATGAGTTTTATTATATATTTCTCTTTTACTATCCACTTATTTCCTTTTCTAAAAACTTTATAACATTATTTCCCTAAGGCTGTAAACGAGCCGAGCTGATTCAAATAGGGTTCTGCTCGTTTAAAAATCAAGCCGAGTCATTTTATTTATTTTATCGACTCTAAAATGTGAGCTCGGGCTTCGCTCGTTTATATACGAGTCAATCCGAGCCAACTCGCAAGTCAACTTGCTTATTTTGTAAAGAATAATATTGTAGTTTCAACAAAAATATATTATACTTGATGACCTGTAAAGTAGTTTCAACACTTGGGTAGCTACTAATCTGCTTATATGTGAGTTTTTATCAAACACTTTAGCGATTGGACATAAATAAAAATATCATCTTAAGAATGACAAATAGATTTGAGTATATGTATCAAAAGTTTTTCAGTATTGGTTTTGAATTACTATTTGTCTACTGTAGGCTAAAAATGAATGTGAAACCAATGGTCACTCTTAAAAATGAATGTATCAAAATGAATGTGCCGATGCAATTGTTGTCACAGCTGCTGTTGCCCGCTGGTGCCACCATGGTAGGGTCAAAACAAGAGCCTAACCAGTCAGCAAAATGAAGGTTTTATACAAGTAGATTGAGTGATTTTTAGAATAATGTAGTCATTGTCGTTTGTATTCTGTATAATAATTTATGATTTTTTGAGGGCTTAATTCTAGCATAAACTTTCAGTATTATGCTGCTCATCAGTTGAAATGATGACCTATAATTTGGCGGATACATGGAGTGAGTTGCCCTTTAGACGGTGAAGTGATATTAGAGTGATCTGAAGGACCCTTCATCGTCCAGTGGGGGAAGGCACCCACTACAATATAATATTCTTAAAATTTTTGAATAATTTATTCCTAAATATCTGATAGGTCCGATGAAGCAATGACCCGTTGCCCTATATGATATCCATGAACGATTTTGATGAATCTGTTGTTTGTGGAATGGTTGCTCCAAATCGATGAACAATGACCCTAAATCTGTTGTATTCGGTTTTTCGGTTTTTAATTCTTAGTGTTGGGCCTTGTTTGTTTTTTATGCTAGTCATTTTGTTTTCTTGCTTGGTCTTTATAGCCCTCACATGACACAACTATGTTTCATTCTCCTTTCGGCCTATATTTGTTCTCTTGATACCATAAATGAAATGATAATAGTTTTCTTCAATGTTTAAATGTAAGTTACATGAAGCATTTAGATAATTTACACAAAGCTACCTTGAAAAATATAAAAGTACACTATATAACTCCTAAACATTGACTTATCTAACATAGTTGATTGATGCACAAAGCGATTTGAAAAACTTGTGCAGGTTGAAAAATGGAAATCGAAAGCAAAAATGGGTGGAAACTTCGGCTAGAAGAAGGAGGGTCTGAGAAGATTGATTTGGGCAGAGGATTAGGGTTTGATCGAACAGTTTCTCGGCATCATATTTCCTTGAAACTTGACGAAGATGGAAGCAGGGTTTCTTTCCAAGTGGAAGGCAAAAACCCCATTTGGGTACGCCATTCCACAGCCCATGATATCACGCTTTACAAGACTTCGGAACGAGGTCAGTTCAAGACCGGAGATTCCTTTTGTGTCTCTTCCAAGAATCCTCTTTGGTTTACTTTCAAGAGACAAGAAGACGAAGACGATCGTTATAACCGCGCTACATCGGATGCCGATATCAGAAGATATCACCAAGAATTCGCAGAGATTTCGTCGACTGGTCATGATGAAATCGATACCCGTGATTTATCAGATATTCATCCTGCTAAAGGTTTGTTGTTTTCTTCTCTCTACACTTTTCTTTTTCCTAATACACTTTGGGAATTCTTCTGGATTTTCCACTTGAATCAAGTAATATCACGTTGTTATTAATTTTCAGATTAGCTTGGGCCATGCATCAATGGTTTATGCTTTTTATTCTTCATGCATCAATGGCAGCTTCTAAATAACAAACCTTTGATTGAGAATATGTAGTTGTAGGAGATGGACAACCTTACATATAGGTAATTTATGTTATTTCTGTTTAAACTCTTTCATTGGTCTTTACAGAGTTCAACTTTGTTGTTATGGGACACGAGTTTGATTGCTACCCGAAGAAATTGATGCGTGACATAAAGAATTGGAACTGGTTTCTTGAAGAACCTGATGAAGATAGCGATGAAGAAGATGAGAATGGTGAGAAAAAATTAAAAAAAGTTGTAAGAAAAAAGAGAAAAAAGGGTGGAAGGGGGGATGATGATGATGATGTTTGGACGGGTGAAAGTGAAGAAGATGTTGAGTTGATTAAGAAATCAAGAACTGACCCAAAACCAAAGTATTCAACTAGATTGAAAGATAAAAACAAAAAGGGTGCAGGTGCAAGTAAAAGTTCCAAAGATGATGCAAAGAGGAATTTAGTGGGTGATGATGATGATGACGATGAAGAAGAAGAAGAAGATGAAACCTTGGGTGGGTTCATAGTGGATGATGAAGATATTGGAGAAGGCAATGAGGATGATGATGAAGAGGAAGAATTTGAAGAAGACGAGGATGATGAGTAGTTGTTGGTTTAAAGTTGTTTTGGATGTTTTGTGTTTGTATGTTGTAATAGGATTGTAGGCTAATACTAACATGGACACTTACCTTTAGGAAGTTTGACATGTATGTATATGAATTACCATTGAGTTCACATTGTCATGATGCAATTGAAGAATCCTGTCATCTTTTGTTGATTTTCAGCTCCACCTCTGGCATCCCATCTCTTATGCAGTTTCGTAGCTTAGTGGATTTGAATCAAAGGACACCTAAAAGGGACATAGAGTATCTTTGAAAGCATTTTTGTATCTATGCGGGCATCCTTCTCTGGAATTCTTCCTCCCTGGTGGTATTTCCGTGTTCTCCATAATTAGAAAGTATACGCACCTGAACATGAGTACATATGTATATATGTGTGTATATACACACAAGCACACACACACAAGCACACACACACAAGCACACACACACAAGCACACACACACAAGCACACAGACACAAGCACACACACAAGCACACACACACACAAGCACACACACACAGAGAATGGATATGATTCAGCAATACCTGTTACACATATATGCTCTGTAGTTTTGACATGTGCAACTACTAATCTTGTAGAGTTGTAGGCCAGCAATAAGGCTATTGATCTTGTTAACTACCAATAAAACATTATCAGCCAAGCACAAGCACAATCACTCTTAGGTGTGTATGGTAAGTAATGTTGTTTGCTTTTACCCTTAAGTTATGGCAGCTTGCTTATAACAGTTATCAATAACTTTGATCATGTTTAGTTTCCTCTGTAAGTTATTTCAAGCCACATGATGAAAACCAATGTATAATTGAGTTTGTGTATAGGATTTGTGAGTCTTAGATTAAAGAGGTTCTGAAAATTTATATTAAGGTCAAACTATGCTTCTCATAACTTGCATTTTTTTATCACAATGCTCACACATGTTTATTATGCTGATTATCTATATATCGTTTTGTAGGAGAGGTTTCATCATCAGATGAACCATTGTTGTGTATCTACAATAGAGAACTAATCACACATACACAAGCACACATATATCTACACACATACATAGATAAAAATTATGTATGCACACACACATATATAAATGTATATGTGTGTTCCTTCTCTTTGGCGTGCCAAGATGTTATTTAACCTGTCTTTTTTAAAAAAAAATTAAAAAGAAAGGGGGATATGTGTTCCTGTAGTAATGTTTGCAAATCCTTGATGACAGCAGTATTAATATATGGTGTTTTACCATCATAGGATAGTCCCATATGTTTAGCAATTATTCTTCCCCTCACATTCATTTCTTCTTTTCACATTCTATCATAATGAAGTAAATACTGATATTATGATGGTGGTCAATGGTCAACATGAAGGTCTCAAGGTACAACATCTGATAACTGAATATTTGGTTGACTAATAGTAATAGTATCAGTCCATGATGTTCATCTCACTTGGCTCAAATTGCATTATCATATGATTTGGATCCCAATTTTGACAAAGAAGCAAGTCAGAATTCTCTGGTGGATGATGATCAAGAACTGAACACGAATCACTCTTGAATGATGGTGGAAGTGGAGGAAGATCGACATCAAGATCAGTTTCAATTTCTTCACCACGTGTGGCCAACGATGATAGTGCAGGGACACAGTGATCTTGATCACTGCCCATCTTCAGGTGGAATGGAAAGATCCAATTATTTTGTTGACTAATGGCACCAGTAATCAAATTCATACCCTTCATCTTGTTTGGCTTGAATTCCATTATCAGATTTTCTGAATTCCGGTTTTGACCAAGAATAAAGTCAAAGTTAAGGTTTTGATTGCTAATTTTTTTTTGAATATGATCATAGCTAGGAACATCATTTATCTGCTTATATTTGGGGTTTGCAGCAAGCAGCTTCTTCTTCATGTTGGAATTCCAGAAGTTTTTAATGGCACTATCTGTTCTTCCTGGTAAATGTTTTGCTATTTCTGCCCATCTGTTATCAAACAAATAACAAAATTAATTAGTAATTTTATTGGAAAAAAACTAATAATTAAAATAAACCAAACATCAGCATCTTATACTTGTTTCCCAAGTTATTGTGTAGATTGACTATGAGCATGGCTTCTTCTGAAGAAAAGTTTCCTTGTCTTAAACCTGGTCTTAAATAATTAATCCATCTTAATCTGCAACTCTTGCCACTTCTTTTTTAACCCTGCTCTTTAAAAAAAGATTCAGAAATATGACAATAAAAACATAGCCTTTTCTGTACATATATTGAATAAAGTCTTATCTCCTAATCTGTGTTTAAATTTCACATCCGACTCTTATGGTTATGGCCTGAATTAGAGGGGGTGGGGGGAGTCTGTTTACTCTATGGCCTGCAATATTATCTATCAATAAAGGAATCCAACGTCATTGCCTTCACATGTTTTAGATACTCAAAATTGTCACTATTAGAGTAGTGAGTGAATTCAAGATCCTAGTGTTAACTTTTGTTATGAACTTAACTAAAACAGTAAAAACAGTCAACGACTCACCACTCATGATACATTGAGTCGCTCTCCTATGATGCCCACTCAATTTTATATAATTCTTAATCAAATTAAACGTGCAATGCATAATATTCCTAACCCTTTTTATAGAATCATAATATCGAAATTATTAAACTGCCCTAAATAATTGTCAGTAACCAGGTTAATGTTTCTCACTCCATCCTATAACCATTTTCCCTAGATTTACAATTTTAAAATTTGTATAGTAATGCAGATTCTAGTGAAGGATAAAACAGGAATATTGCTAAATTATGGTTAGAGAAAAAGAAAGATCAAGACCAGCAAGTTTAGGAACAACGCTCCAAGAACCACGGAGACCACTTGTAGAAATGTGATTAACGAGTTTTTCATCCTCTTCAGGTGACCACAATCCTCTTTTCGGTGAGTTTTTCATGTTTTTCAAATAAAGAATGAGTGGTCATTGGCAAACAAGTATTATACGTATGTGTATATATATATTGTGTGTGTGTGTGTAATGATGATGATACTGGCACAAGATAATGTAGGGTGCATAGAACGGGGTCCTGGTAGTCCTTATTTAAGGGTCCTACATTAGCCAAGTACTAAATCTCTATTAAGTTTTGTTTATTTTAAGGTTTGAAAGGCATATCTGCAGGACTACACCTGGCTTGATTGTGGTTCTTGACTTTTTAGCAGGTAATTCTTTCTATTTTATAATAAAGAAGGATGCTTTTGTTGGAAGGTAAAACAAGATTCTTTGAATTCAATGACATCTGGATAACATACTAACGTCAACAGGCAGGGTAAAACATTTTGAATTGTCGTTATCAGACACAAAAATAGGAATCAAAGTCACATCTGTAGACAAAGATGGTAGACTTTTGGTAATGTGTCATTTCTAATACAAGTTGTTAAAGAATAGGAGAAAATTTAGTGTTCTTGCTTTTTTAATCCGCAAGCCTTTGAGCTCGACACTGAATGTATGAGCCCACGTGGCGTCTTTAGGCATTTTTGGGTGCTCCATGTGTGTTCAAGAATGGGTTGGACGGATTATATGAAGAGGGAGGAGGGTGTTTTTGGTCTTGAGAGGAGCAAACCTCGGAGGCGGTGGTGTTTTCTAGGTTTCTGATTGGGGATGCTCTCATTATACATCATGGTGGTTGTACACCGCTGGAACAATAGTGGAAAAACGGTTTGTCACTAACTTCCTGTACAAGTAAATAATATTCGAATGTTACTTATGTAATCATAAAATAATCGGTTCTCTGTCTTCTTGATGAGAGCTGTGTTCTGCAGGTCAAGAAGAGATGGATTCGCATGAATAGTAAGGTAGCTGCGTATTGAAACAGCTTCTAAATATGTGTGAGACATGCAAATCTTGTCACATTTAAAACCAGTAAGATATTAAGGCTCTGAATATATATCAGTCCCCCACCACTTCTCAAGGCTGAGAAGAAGAGTCATGTCATGTCAGTGTTCAGATTTCTATCGGTTTTGATTGCTGGTAACATGTTCTTTTAGGAGGTCTAGTCCATAAACTCGATCGGTTTATCTGGACACAAGAGATGGCAATAAAGCTCTCTATGTTGGAATTGTTCTTGCGAATCCGACTAATGTTGTATTCAAGTGGTGTGTGGTTTGTAAAAGAAATCTAATCATCCATGGCCTTTTGTTCTAGTGTCACTTGGTGATTATTCTTACGAAATTGGTGGGTTCGGGTCTCACAATGTGGGTAATAGGCGGGTGTGTGTTTGTCGCTCAAAAAAAAAATATGACATCAAAGATGAGCATGAATCTCCACTTTGTTAAAAGAGAATCCATGTCATGTAGTAGGTTTTATTAAACGCTTATTTTCATCCATCAACAAACCCACAAAGCAAACATACCTGTTGCTGTTGTAACCCAAACCAATTATTAAAGAAAACTATCAAAGTTTAGTAAACATTGTTATCTGGTGTCTAGTATTCTTTTAGTTATTATTTGTTATCTGGTGTCTAGTATTCTTTTAGTTATTATTTGTTATCTGGTGTCTAGTATTCTTTTAGTTATTATTATGTGATTCTAGCAATTAAAAATATAACATGATCACTTTGAATGATACGACGGTATGCATTCCCCAATCTTCTAAATCATTTAAGGTATGCCATAAGGTTTTTTTTAAGGATGGTTATTATAACCATGAATATTTTTTCTTTGATACAACTATAAGCTCTTTAAGGTGTTTGGGGTTGGTTATCTAAACGGACCCGTGTGGTTTCATAAGTATGAGTGAAATAAGTTATATAGAAAAATGCTTTAAAATTGCTTAGATTGTAAGTATGAATGAATAATCACAAACAGCCATAGATTATCATTTGATTACATAAGTTGTTTCTTGTTTGGCCATGTTTATATGTAAATAACGTAAAACTTATGGGTTATAAAATTTGATTCAGAAAGCAGTGGAAAATTTATTAGTAAAGCATGAAAGAGTTTAAGACTATATGGTACGTATATACCAATCACATAATCAATAAACCATATACGACTGTAAACTGTTGACCCATTTCCAACTATTATTTTAATTATAGAAAAGAAAACCCAAAAGATTAAGAGTAGCATTAATCAGTGCATGTCCCCAAGGTACAAGCTCCCATTGTAAATATGAATAGCTGAGATAGCAAAGAATGCATCTATCTTTTACTGGCCCATCAGATCTCCATATCACTCTGAAATTACTACAGGCAACTTAGACAAATGTGAATAATTGAGATGCTAAGGCCAAATTCTAAAGATATATATATATATATATATATATATATATATATATATATATATATATATATATATATATATATACATATACATATATATACACATATATATACACATATACATATATATATACATATACATATATATACATATATATACATATATATACATATACATATACATATACATATACATATACATATATATATACATATATATATATATATTATATATGTATATATATATATGTATATATATATGTATATTATATATATATATATATGTATATGTATATGTATATGTAAGAGTTAATCTCGGTTTTCATCCCTGGTTTTACAAATTGTCTCCACTTGAGTACCAACGTTTCTTTTGTCTCCATTATTGGCTTGAGTTTTGCGAATCGTTTCTATTTTCATTCTTTTGACTAACGGTGTTAACATTTGCTGTTAAGTGAGTGTTAAAAAGACCAAAATACCCATCCACCCCCTCCACCTCCAAAACCAGCTCGACCACACCACCTCCCTCATCTCCGACTCCACCACTGCCGCCACCCCCTCAGCCCTCCTCACCTCCACCTCCACCGCCCCCTCATCTTCTTCACCATCGCCTCTGTCTTCTCCTACATCTCCACCACCCGAAAACCCCCTTCCTCCGCCTCACCACCATCTTCCCTTTCCACCACCGCCGGTTCAACATTTCGAACCGCCTCCTAAACCACACTATTACACTTGAACCCACTCCCAAACGCAATTTGCCAAACCCGATCCCCTCTCTTCACTCACACTTTGCACATCAATCTTAACCTGCTTCATTTCCTCCAAATCCTTTGATCTCTTCTTATTGCTTTGTTTCCTCCTCTTACAACACAAAAAGAACAAAATCAACAACAGACCAACTACAGATCCGATCACAATTCCAGCAATCGCCCTACCGGAGAGCCCATCCGACGAGTCCGAACCCGACCCGGATTCCGACACGTTCTGACATGGTGCAAGGGGTGGGGGCTATGGAGATGTAGGAGAGGACAGAGGAGATGGTGAAGAAGAGGAGGGGGCGACGAAGGTGGAGGTGAGGAGGGCGGAGGGCTTGGCGGAGGAGGTGGCAGCGGTGGAGTCGGAGAGGATGGAGGTGGTGGGGTCGAGCTGGTTTTGAGGTGGAGGATGTGGAGGGGTATTATAGTCTTTTTAACGCTTACTTAACAGAAAATATTAGCACCGCTAGTTAAAAGGACGAAAATAGAAACGATTTGCAAAACTCAGGCCAATAATGTAGACAAAATAAACGTTGGTACTCAAGTAGAGACAATTTACAAAACACAGGGACGAAAACTGAGATTAACTCTATATATAAATATGTATATACGGTAAAGCTCAATTGTTAATGCACTATAATTAAATATCTTGTCAACCTTCTTCAAAATCAATCAACATCATTATTAGTTTATTGGAATAATATTAGTACACATATACAACATTATGTTTTTATACATATGTAAATTTACAAACGTAAAAAAACCATGTAATAATATTTTTTAACAAAAAATAAATGATTTGATTGATCTTGAAAGAATTTGTCAGTTATCGCAATAATAGAGGGTTAAAAAAATCTCAATCTTGTGTGTGTATGTATGTATATTAAAAATGAAACTAGTTCAAATCTTTGACAAGGAAAAAAATGTAAAAAGTTTAAATACATTTTAAAGTGTGAATTAAACAATAAAATTGTACAATAATTGTTAAAGATAATTGTGTTTAATATTTATCTTCTTTATTATCCTTTAGTTTAGTTTTGAATTTCATATTCATGTATATGTTTCTATTGGTTGTTGCAATCTTCATGTAATATCTTCTTTGATATCTACATATTGTAATCGTATACAAACAATGAATACAACTCAGATTTCATCATCCATCTCTTGAAACTCTCTGATCATTCATATGGTATCAGAGCTCGTTTGAAATACACCCTCTTCTCCCTCTCAGCCAATAACGCCACCACCCGCAGCCATGTCCGGTGAAGAAGCTTCCCCTCTCACCATCATTCAGTCGCTAAAAGACCTCACTGTGGTCACTTTTCCGGCAACCCTTAAGCTCACATCCACAAATTACCTCTCTTGGAAGACCTAGATCGAAGCCCTAGCACCATCACCCCTCACAAAGATTTCTCTCAATGGTTTCGTCAAGATCAACTCTTGTTCGGTGCGCTTGTCGGCAACCTTTCACCTTCAATCGTTCCACTCGTTGCTAACGCCTCATTCGCACACGAAACTCGGGAAATTCTCGCCACCACCTATGCTTCTCCCTCTCGCGGCTACATCAAACAACTTCAACATCATCTTAAATCCCTTTCAAAAACTCCCGGACAGTCCATCACGGAATAAATTCAAGGGATAAAGACGGTGGTTGACGAGCTTGCTATTCTAGGGAAAAAGATGGACCAGGAGGATGTCATCGATGCTATCCTGAACGGCTTAGATCATTCCGCATACAAGCCGATCTTGGACGTTGTACATGCTCGCGACAACCCCATCTCATTCACTGAACTACATGAGAAACTTATCAACCATGAGTTATCATTAGCCCAACAAATCTCCACCATCGGATTACAACCTCAGCGGGTTTATTGCCAATACCGGGGGCCACAACCAGTGGACCAAAGATTCATCCTACCCGCGTCCGTCCCTTCCTAGGAAAATGCCAATGGTGCCATCAAAAGGGGCACTCCCTCACAAATTGTCCAGTTTTTTAAAAAAGGTATATCCTAATACTTCTATTCCTCCTTTTAACAAATCTTCAGAAGAGAATGGACCCCAAGCACACATGATTCATATTGGCATAAGCAACACCCTGCCCCCACCTAGCTATTCGATAGTGGAGCATCTAATCATGTAACTAACGACCTCAACAACCTTTCTCTTCATGCACCGTATGATGGAACCGAGGATTTTGTTATTAGCGATGGTTTGTCTTTACAAATCACTCATATTGGCCTCACAATTATCCACACCCCACACACATCTTTCATTCTTAAAAACGTTTTTTGTGTTCCTTCTTTATCCCAAAATATTATATCTATATCTCGTTTGTGCCTTGACAATAATTTTCTAATTGACTTTTGCTCTTTGGTTTTCATTATTAAGGTCCGGGACTCGAAAGTTCCACTTCTCAAAGGCACGGCCACTCGCGGGATATATGAGCTTCGCTATCCACCTCCGCCATCCGCTTTCACCATGCAATCGACAACCAGCTCCATGATCTAGCACCATCGCCTTGGCCATCCATACAATAAAATTTATTAGTTTTTATCGTCTTTTGTTTCATTTAATTCTATTTCTCCCACAAATTGTAATGCTTGTCGCATAAATAAGAGCCATAAGTTGCCTTTTGCTACTTCATCCTTGTCTTCTAATGCTCCTCTTAATCTTATATTTTTTAATGTATGGTGCTCTCCGGTTACATCATTTGACAATTATAAATATTATATAATTTTTGTGGATCATTATACTAAATACGTTTGGTTATACCCGTTAAAACAAAAATCCGAATCCCTTTCCACCTTTATGCATTTTCAAAGACTAGTTGAAAACTACTTTAACCGAAAAATTAAACAACTCTTTTCTGATAATGGAGGAGAATACCTCAAACTACGCCCCCACCTTTCTTCCTCCGGAATTTCTCACCTCACCTCTCCCCCACACAAACCCGAACACAACGGATATGTTGAACGCAAACACCGTCATATCGTTGAAACCGGACTATCCTTACCTCTCCCATGCCAATATATGTATCCCCCCCAATTTTGGCCGTTTGCCTTCACCACCGCTGCCTACCTCATAAATAGATTACCAACTCCACTCTCAACAACTCTTCACCACCGCTGCCTACCTCCAAAACATATTGTTCTCGTCATATAGTTTTTGTGGAAAATGAATTTCCCTACTCTCATTCACCTCCAAATTCCAATACATCCATGTCTCTCTCTAGATGCATGGCTTCCTCTCTCCATTCCAATTTCACAAACCATGCCTGCTCATAATTCCAGCCATGCACAACCACCTCCTAACCCACCTTAGCCTAGTCTACCTTCATCCATGCACGACCAACCTCGTTCCCCACCTAATGTACAACCGACCCACCCCTCATCCTCCTCTACAACCGAAACCCTTCCCTCCAAACCTACCACAAGACCCAATCCTAAACCTAACGCCAAGTATCATAATTCTGAATTTCTCTTATACGCTAACACCACTACCCCTCCATCTAAACCACCCTCAATTTCTCACGCTCTAAAACACCCATCTTGGCGGAAGGCCATGCATGATAAACTCGACGCTCTCAAATGTAATCACACATGGTCTCTTGTCCTTCCTACCCTCGCACCAATACAGTTGGTTGTAAGTGGGGTATTTCGAACCAAATACAAACAAGATGGTTCGGTTGATTGCCTTAAGGCTCGCTTAGTTGCCAAAGGCTTCACCCAATGACCCGGCGTGGAACTATGTTGAAACTTTTAGTCTTGTTATAAAACTGGCAACCCTTTGCCTTGTTCTCTCTCTTGCTGTTTCCAACAACTGGTCTCTTTGCCAACTTGACATCAATAATGCCTTTCTTAAGGGCACACTCAATGAAGATGTCTATATGACCCAACCACCGGGTTTTATTCACCCATCTTTTCCCCACCATATATGCAAGCTCCATAAAGCTATCTATGGTCTCAAGCAAGCATCCCGAGCTTGGTACAGTGAGCTCAAATCATATTTAATAACCTAAGGGTTCAAGAGCACCATCTCCGACTCCTCCCTATTCACCCTCCATAATGGATCATCTTCTATTTTCATCCTTGTATATGTCAATGATATCATAATCACTGGTCTATCTAACTCCGTCATTAATAACTTCATTCTTTTTCCCTCCAACAAATTCTCTCTAAAAGATCTTGGACCACTATCCTATTTCTTAGGTGTTGAAGTTACCCCTCAATCCCACGGACCTCTCTCCCAATCCAAATACATCTGTGACATTCTCCACCGGGCAATATGAATGATTGTATACTGATATCAACGCCAATTACATGCTCCGAGCCACTTACGCTACATGATAATGACCCACACCCAAAGCCTACCGACTATCGCACTCTTGTCGGTGCCTTAAAATATCTTTCCCTCACCCGACCCGATATATCCTTTACGGTCAACCGCCTTTCCCAGTTCATGCATGCCCCCACTTCTGCTCATTGGAAGGCTCTCAAACGCTTACTCAGATATCTCTAGGGCACGATTAATCATGGCATATATCTTTGCAGGATCGGTTTTTGTCACTTAACACTTGGTTTTCTCTCAAATTCACTTATACTACACTCAGATCAGATGACGCAGAGTCTCTTGTAAGAGTTGATACTAATATAATAAGTAACAAAGAACACAAAGAAATAATTTTCAAGGTACTTGCATATATTACTTCTCAACTCAAAGTGTTACAAGACTCTTACAAGCATATTACATGAGTTACAATGAGAAACTATATATACTACTACCTACAGCCAGATATACTTTGATACCAGCTCGAATCCTCTAACTAAAGCAAATACTACAAAGCTATAGTTTAAGGTATCTTAGATAATGTCTTATCTAAGATATGGTAGTCATGACATGTCCATGACTTACCTTTTATCAACAACTAAAGTTGATAACTGTACTAACTGATAAACGAGAACAGTGGAATAAAGTATGGTCAACTACATGGCTTTTGACAATACGTCATGCAGTATCTCAAAGGTCTGCAGCGGAGTGTCAGAGATCATACTTATGTCCACTGGTTCATAGTAGTGTCTTCCTAAGGTTAAATGGCTTCGGAAGAACAAGTTCTTCTGAAGCCACTTATACTTTGGAAGATGCTACTTCTTCCGAGGCTTGAGGACTTCTTCTTTTCTTCATACTTCGAAAGTTGACTTCTGATCTTTTCTTCTAAGTCTTGATCTTCGAAAGTGAATACTTTGTCTTCAGAAGTAGAGTTTATCTTCGGAAGTTGATCTTGCACTTTGTCTTCGAAAGAGTTTTTTTTTCTTCAGAAGTTCCACACTTAGCTTTGGAAGTCTTTTACTAGTTGTATCAAAATATTCTAAGTGATCTGGTTTTGATTACACCAGCCTTCTTCTTGATCTAACAATCTTCGTAAAGGATCTC
Organism: Flaveria trinervia; assembly: GCA_025506515.1. Lineage (NCBI taxonomy): Eukaryota > Viridiplantae > Streptophyta > Magnoliopsida > Asterales > Asteraceae > Flaveria > Flaveria trinervia. Next base: position 172,728 of record JACCIX010000399.1, read on the forward strand.
CCTTAAGCCTTCATGCATTCACTGATGCCGATTGGGCAGGTGATAAAGATAACTACCGTAGCACTACTGGTTACATTGTTTACCTTGGTTCCAACCTAATCTCTTTGAGTTCTAAGAGACAAAGTACCTTAGCCAGAAGTTCAACTGAGGCAGAGTTTCGCGCAGTGGCATCCATAACTACTGAAGTTCAATGGTTACAATCTTTACTTCTAGAACTTGGTTATCGCTCCACAACAGTACTGACTATTTACTGTGATAACCTAAGCGCCACCACATATTCCGCAAACCCCGCTTTTCATTCTCTCATGAAGCATATTGCTCTCGACTTTTATTTTGTTAGAGAAAAAGTTCAAGATGGTACATCACGGGTGACACATATTGCTAGGGATGATCAGTTAGCAGATGCCCTTACGAAGCCACTATTAAAGCCCCGTTTCAATTATTTGTTGTCCAAGATTGGTCTCCTATCCAGTTCGTCCATCTTGCGGGGGAATGTTAAAGATAATTGTACTTAATATTTATCTTCTTCATTATCCTTTAGTTTGGTTTTGAATTTCATATTCATGTATATCTTTCTATTGGTTGTTGCAATCTTCCTGTAATATCTCCTTTGATATCTATATATTGTAATCGTATACAAACAATGAATACAACTCAGATTTCATCATCTACCTTTTGAAACTCTCTGGTCATTCATAATATCTTCATCTAACAAAAGAAAAAAAATACAATTAGAACACATAAATTTTTATAAATATATTAATAAAACTAATTAATTTCATAGAAACCATTTCATTGTGAAAAAAAAAACTTGACTCTGCCGGTTTGACTAATAAAAGAATACATCTTTTAACCTATTAACTGCCTCAAGTAATAATGGTTTAACATGTAGTTTGTTGATTAATATAATGTCATTATTAGAAATATTTCAACTCCTACATATGCTGACATTAAAAAGAAATATATGTGTGTTTTTACAAGAAAACGATCCAATCTAAATTTATTGACTTTTTAAAACAAAAGCTTTCTCCAACAGATTCTAAATCAGTCTCTAAATGAGTGCATAACATATTACTATTATTTAAGGAAAACACATGTTAATTCATAAAAAATAATGTGTTGTAAGATCATTAGCAATATGTCGGAGGTCATAAAATGATTTTCAAGCAAAATTTCATGAAGTCAAAACCTTTCCCACCCTCTCGATCTCACATGAATTTACTCTTTCCCTTAATTGGTATATATAGCCTTTAGTCTCTTTCCTTCGCCCGACCTTCATGTCAATATATATCCCTAAATTGAAAGCCATGTGTTGCATTAGCTCTAATGATAATGATATATGATATATCCTCTTAATAATATATGAGTCATGATGTGAATCCTTTTGTTCATAAATACACGCACATCCTTTTACTCTTGTATATTAGCATAAAGACTTCGTTATGAAATTCTTAAGCATAGATCATTTCGAGTTTTTTTTAGTCAACATTCCTTGTTAAAAAACATTTTTGATATGTCATAGTATTTCTTCTTTTTTTTTTCTCATGTTGTTATTAGACTATATTTTATTAGGGTTTGATAAGGATCGTTATTAGGGTTAAGCCCACGAACCCGTTTAGGTTTTTAGGGTTTCATTGTAAACTCTATATAATGTAACCTAACCTATCAATAATATGAAATTACTCTTTTACCATCTTACAGTTGTCTCGTTTTAATCATTGTATAATCATCTTCACATATAGATCATTAAAATATTGCTTTCTATAATATGGTCATTATGTGTAATTTTAAACCTCATTATGTGTAAATGCTATAAATGTTGATGCTTTTAGTTATTCATCATTAATATACTCTATGACTGTACAAACTAGACAAATATTAATCTTGTTTTAAATGTAAAAAATACAACTACTATATGTGATAAGGTAAAAGTATGTTGATTTTTATGAGAATTATATATACTCTCATAACAATACATGGTAGTACCAAAGAGTAAAGAAATTTAAACTTGGTACAATGACTATATATGATTTTATGTGGAATTATACTTGGTGCAAATACATGGTGGTACACAAAGAGCAATAAATACTCATCATCTACTATCAAATTAATAGTTTGTCATAAGTGGGGCATAATATACAACTCAAATCAATGGTCTAGAATAAAAGTTGAAAGAAAGGGTGAGTGCATCATTCTACTACCACATGTAATCAAATGTTCATGACTTGTTGACTCGAGGTACACTCTTTTGCTTATTTAATATATTTATAAACCAATTCATTTATGACATGTAATCACTATCAGTAAGAGAAAATTAAAATGTAAAAAGTATGGCACTCTTTCTCATCACTTGATTTCTTTACTTCCATTTGTGGTATGAAAGTTTCTGGCTAAAAGATAGCTCTTCAGTCTATGCACATGTAGCTTAAAGATTTCTTCTTCCATGCACAATATTTTCCTACAAAACACACACACACACACACACTCTCTCTCTCATATTCAAGTATTTTTTTGGGATCTTTATCAAGGAGATAGAATCACTTGTTTGTGAAGCAATATATCGTGTGAATCCAATAATATTTTTTGTTTTTTTCTTGCTTGTATTGTTCCCGTAGGGGTCATCTTTCTACACACTCCTGATTGTGTACACACACACACACACACACATATATATATATATATATGTGCATAGATGTTGATTTATGTTTTCAAACTGTAAATCATTCCTCTGTCTTTAATTTCTTTGTGTGATTGAAGAACAAAGCATCAGCATCGATCATCATTATGAAGGGAAGATTGTGTAGGTTTGTTATGATAATGATTTGTTTGTGTTATTGTATTAGCGTAATTAGCAGGCCTTTGGGACCGAATGATAGCGTCCCTACAAAAGAAGGTTACTTTTGTTTGTGTTATTGTATTAGATATTATGATTCCTGAAGCTTTTTCACCAAAAATAGATAAAACTCTTATAAAGCATTGCAATCTTTTGATCAACCGGCACAAACACACAGATTAATTGTTTCTTCTCAATTTAGCATGCCCTCCAAATCATAGTCAGAGTCAGGGTCAGGGTCAGAGTCAGAGTCAAGATTTTTGACGAAGGTATACACAACAAATCATAATCATTGGTCTCTCTTTGTAGGGGTAGTGTTCCATGATATATTATGACATAATTGTTGGGCCAAACCGCTATCTATTTATTGTTTGACAAATAATAAATGTCACATAGCCGGTACCATGGTCCATACCATAGAACCGTCATAACTGGACCATATACATGTCAAACCACCAGACTTGTTAATGTTGGTTTGGTTTTTTAAGTCCTTTGACAAACTGAGTGGCTTAAGAATGCAGGATGAGGATACGATGAAGAATGAAGACGAGAGATGTGTAAGAGGGATTGAAAACAGGATAGGATCAAGACTGAAGACCCCCAAGTTGTGAGCACAAGTGCTATGGGTGCACCCCATGCGAAGCCACCCAAGTGCCCACAAACACCCAAATGGGGATCCAATATACAAACTATGAGCCCGAGGCTTGGAAATGCAACACCTTTTATACCCCATGATCCAGCTTCTATTATATTTTATTATTCTAATTTATAAATTAAAAAAAATCCTTACATAGGGTCTTACCTTTTAGATAGATAATTTTATAAGTTAATTAGCTACATAATTAGATTGTATATATGTGTATCTATGATGAATGTAATTTGGTGTGTTTATGTAACACTGTTTTCTTTGGCAAATGGAGAATCATGATTTCAACAAAAGAGAAATGTCATGACTCAATCATCGTCAAATCTCATTTATATTCAAAATCGTCAATTAGATTATATTTTATCTTAAACAAAATAAAATTATAAATTCTAAAAACTTAACTAAAACGATACTTGTAGCTAAAAGTCATACTCCTAACCTGAACTTATAACTCAAGTTGTATTTAACTCGACTTAACATGTGTCTCCATGAGTTGTCTTGCTTGTTATTTTTATATCATCGTCAATTTCATGATTTCACTAACAAAACTTATCAAGTTATTGATCAATACCCAGTGAAAATGGTTAATTTGATACTCAAAACATCTTAAACCAAACTAACTTCCTTGTTTTAAACTAATTTCAGACCAAATGACTAATATGTCGCACATCAAACTAAATTGTTTTGTTGTGACAACCCTAAAATTAAGGTTAGACAAATTAATATTTTAAGAAATTTTCATAATTACATATTACATTATTTAACTAACACCTTATGGATTATATGTATTTTAGTACATACATACATATATATATATATATATATATATATATATATATATATAATATATATATATAATATATATATATATAATATATATATATATATATATATATATATATATATATATATATGGTACGTATGCATGCATGCATGAAACTTACATGTGCATGAATTCATATGCATAAACTTCTTATAACAAATATTATTTGATTAGTTATCTTAATGTTTTAGCACCATACATACACCAAATGAATTATGATACAACCCAACTAAACACCACAATACAAAGATAGCATCAAAGATAACTTATCATCAAAATGAAACTAAGTGAAACGTAAACACTTAGACACTAACTCAAGCATCACTAAAGCTCCAATCTCGGGTCATTAAAGGATTAAGCCACCCGATTAAAGCTCTAAACTAGATGATTAACACCTTAATCGGCTAGGACACCAAACCATCTTCCTTGACCGCCACCTAGCCACTAAAAACACTAAACACTCCAAGAACTTGTCACCTAAACTCCTACACCTAGATTACTCACCACTCTATGGTTAGATGTGATGATTATCACCATTAATGGCCTTCGGCCGAAACCACCATAAACAAATCCATCGGCCATAACCGCATACCATCCAAATCACCACTACCACTCTCAGATACCACTTTGGCCCTTCTTCTATCGATTCACAAATCACAACCACCATCTGCCATTTCTACTTGATCCCCATATCAATCACACACCATCAAACAACACTTAAAATGACATACTAGCAATCAAGCCAAGGAAGACCATTCTCAACCGGATCATCAAGGAACTGGAGGCTATCATCAACCTCTTTCATGTCACATCCCGATGGAAGCGTGAAATGCTACTGGGTGTGACTCGCTTGTTCAGAACTCATTGATCAAAAGAAATAAATAAATAATCAAACACTTTATAACATAACATATCATTTAGTTATAGATAATTTAGAATTACATTATATCATGAGTAGTCAAAATTTGACATAATATAATCTTATTACAAACATAAAATCTAACAGCTACATCTTCAGAGACGATGGAAATGAGCGTCCACCGATACACTGAGGTCATAGAGATTAACTGTCAGATTCACACAAACTTTCCCCATTAATTCTCCCTAGCCGTTATACACATCAAAAGAGAACATTATGCTGTTAGACATGATGATTTTCTGGAAAAGCATACTCAAAATGGTCAACATAATGTTGGTGAGATCATAGGTTTAATTTCAGACAAAATATTTTTGATGCATCAAACACAACTAAACCTTACATAATACTCAGATAATTCATAACTGTCATAACATAATTCATAAAATCAGATAAAATAGCATCACAACACTCATCCTGTTGGTGCAGGAAATATATTCCTAAGTAGCGCTACCTATATTATCTAACGGTTCCACATCCGAATTACTGGTTGTAACATAAATAATAGTACATCTTAAAATCTTACATATTTGCATCAATCATGAAAATAGTATGCTTTCTCCCAAAAAGGCTTATAAGAATAAAACTATGAGTCTCACCTTTTACTCTAATGAATAACCTATAAACAAAACATTTATAGTTTAGAAAATATCTTTTCTTCAAAATTTTCAATACCTCAGATTATAAAATTTATTACAGAAATTATATCCATACATATATCACGAAATTTTTACAGAAAGTGAGTCCATAAATAAACATAACATATTAAAATTTTATATTCCAATGATTTACAGTTTATTTTCTATAATTTTTATAGTATTTGAACAAATTATCAGAAATACCTTCGGGCCTCTAAATTTATCAAACTTTGTCAGAATACATGTCACAAAATTTATATTTTCTAAAACTTTTCTTAGGTTCTAAACCATAGCAGAGCCTATTTTCATGATTTTTATTATTTTAATAATATTCGGTAAAAATAGCAAAATATGTCTAAAAATTCTAATCTTTATTCAAACTTCTCTATCCTAGTTATCATGCTTTCTGTAAATTTTTTATAATTTATCTTAAAGTTTAAGTATTTTTACCGATTTTTAAATAACCGAAACTTCAAAAATCCATAACTTATGCATAACTTCGAATTAGACCACAAAACTTTTTCTGCAAGTCTTATAAATCATAAGAATTAACATATAATTTTTCTAACTACTTGTCAGGTTTAGTTCTTCCAGCATAAAATTTTCTTCCAAGTACTTAGATAATTTATATAAATTATTTTACTTATAATAATGACATCAAAATTTGGAGAACAATATTTCCTAATATTCCAAACATAGTTTCAATATTTGTTCCCACAATCATAGTCATTTACATATCAAACCAAATTTAACAAGTTTGCACATAAACTTTCAACCCTTTATTGATAATTTCCTTTATATAACTTTTGGTTACCAATATTTATTCATTTCCTTCAGATTCATAAAACCTTTCTTAATGCCTTTCGATAAGATTGACATATTTGTAAGATTTTTTGAAGAACTTGTATGTTTAGTCATAAGGGTTGGTTATATGTGTTGTTTAAACACACATATATTTTGGTAAATTTAACTACTTATGGTTTAGGGATTGAAACCTTGATATTGATCATGAGAGAGGGTGAGGATAGCTGATGGTAGCTTCTTTTTCTGATGATTCGATTTGATTTGGCTCCCCGATCTTGGTTCTTTTTCTAAAACGGTTTGGAAGATGGTGGTTGACTTAAGCTTGGATGGTGTTATGGTGGTGACCGGGAGTTTAGTTGGTGGTGGTGTGCGGTTTGTTGAGAGGTGGCCGAGAGTTTTGAGGGAGTAGAGATGGTGGTGTGTGTGGTTGGTGAAGTGGCCGAGAGGTGGTGTTTATATGGTTTATCGGGCGGTTGCCATTAATGGCATAATCATGATGACTATATACTAGCTTTGGTGAGTAAGCTATGTGTAGGTCAACTAGGTGTCAAGTTCTTGAATATTGGATGCAAGGTGGAGACTTTATGGGGTGGTGAGGTGTCCTTGGGCCGGTTGATGTTAATCACCGAGCTTAAGGTGTAGTTTGGGTGTTCTAATCCTTTAATGATTAAGGTTGAGCTTGAGTTAGGGTTTAGGTGTCACACCCCAACCTTGACGGCAGAATCGTCGAGATGTGAGGGTTCAGATTGTTCATAGCCACATAACGCTAAATTTAAATGTGGATATTAAAATTATAAGTTTCAAAGAAAAGTACAAACATATGCCTCAAACATAAAATAGTTCCAAGCAAAACAAACAAAACATAATCCTTTTATTCAATTAACTAGGTTCAAAACCTAGATTATTGCAAGCTTCATTTGATCACTTTAACTTGGGCATTACCTGAAACATGATAAAAATAAAAAGGTCAACTATAAAGTTGGTGAGTTTCCAAGGTTTTCATACATAATATAACATATGTTACAAGTACCAATTCATATCATAGGTTATGAGTTAGCAAGCTTATAGAACACATATAGTTACAACCAAACCTTGACTTGATTACAAGTATAGATGATTGGCTAAGTGTATTTGGTTCCCATGATGAACAAGCATACGTCATCAGGAGCTGGCAATACATCGGCTTTAGCACCAAATAGGCTTGTCAGGCCCAAAGATCTAAGATGTTGCCAGGATAGCAATTGTTAATAATTGCAAACAAAATATGTATCTCATATAATCACTTACAACACATAAATAACCATGACAAAATATAAAGATGAATTGCAAGTGTTTTACAAGTTCAAAAGTTTACAAGTGTATGTTGATTATGTATCATGTTTCACCCCAAATAGTGTGAAAAATATAAAAAGAGACCAAGGAAAACTCACATGATCAATAAGTATATGATTGAAGATTAAGGGTATGTTTGGTATGTGGGAATGGAATGGACGAAGTAATGGAACGAATAAGGGAATGAAATGGGTAAGAGTGAAATGAATCATTACATTTCATTGTTCCGTTTGGTTGCCATTTAGTAATAAATGAATCATATCTTTGTTTTATTTGTTAAGTATAAAAATCAAAACAATAAATGTAAAAGTAGTTATGATGGTGATGGCGAGCGAAGGTGGTGGCCGGAGGAGGTTTCCGGCGGCGGTGGTGGCCGGAGGAGGTTTCCGGCGGCGTGGTGGCCAGCGGTGGTATCCGGAGGCGGTGGTGGCCGGTGGTGGCCGGCGGTGGTTTCCGGTGGCGGTGGTGACCGACGGTGGTTTCCGGAGGCGGTGGTGGTTTCCGACGACTGTTTCCGGTGGCGGTGGTGGGCGGCGGTGGTTTCCGGCGGTGGTTGTGGTTAGCGGTGGTTTCCGGTGGCGATGGTGGCCGACAGTAGTTTCCGGTGGAGGTGGTGGCCGGTGGTGGTTTCCTGTCTCGGTGGTGGCCAACGGTGGTTTCCAGTGGTGGTGGTGGCTGGCGGTGGTTTTCATTGGCGGTAGTTTCCGGCAGCAGTGGTGGCCGACGACGGCGGTTTTTGGCGACGTGGTGGCTGGCGGTGGTTTTCGACGGTGGTGGTGGCTGGAGGTGCTTTCCAGAGGCAGTGGTGGCCTTAGGTGGTTTTGCGATGTCGGTGGTGGCTTTCGGAGGTGGTTTCTTGCGATGGCGGTGGTGGCCTTCGGAGGTGGTTTCTTGTGGTGGTGGTTCCCAGTGGCGGCGGTGGCCTTCGGAGGTGGTTTCCGGCGCCGGCCGTGGCCGGTGGTGATGGCCTTCAGTGGTTTACGGTGGCGGCAGCGGTGTCCGGCGATAGTGTTCCCAGGGTAGTGGTGGCCGGTGGTGGTTGCTGGTGACGAGCGATCTTAGTGGTCGGTGGTGGTTGTTGTGGCGGGTGGTTTTGGTGACTAATGATGGAAAAAGTTATGGAATGAAAAAAAAGAAGGGGGAGTGGATGGAATGAATTTGAGGGAATGGAATCAACTACGTAATGGCTCATTCCATTACCTCCACCAACCAAACATGTCTTTATTCATTCACCCTCAATGATTCATTCCATTCCGCCCCTCATTCCTGCATACCAAACACTACCTAATAGAAATATTAAACGTCGTTTCAACGTAATTCCTCACAAGGTACCTAAATAGATATTACAAGTTTAAGTTCTAAATAACAAGATTTAACGTTTAAACATGATCTAGGGTTTCAAGGGAGAATTTGGGAAACTTTTGTAAATACGTTGAATATTTTCAATAAAAAAATTTACCGTTTATACATTTTAATAGAGAAAAGAAATTAAACTATTTACAACAAATAAAGTTTAAATATAAAATTTCAATAAACACTTGAGAATAATCACGATTCAAAAAGGTAAGATTTGGAAAAATAATTTATTATTTATTATTTGAAATTTATTATAGAAATATCCCGAGAATAACCTTTGTAAAAAGATTTTATTAAAAATTATTTAATTATCTAAATTTTAATAAAAATTCAGAAAATTATTTGGCGTCTATAAAAATATTTAAAGTTTACGAAAACTATTTTTATAATTATTAAAATTTTCCAATAATTAAATTAAGGGCTAAAAAGCCTTAAAAATAGATGAGGGAATTCGGGTTCGAACCCGGGACCTCGTTGTGGAGAGGGTATTGACTTAACCAGTGAACCAGGGCCTTGGCCTTGGTTCACTTTGGTTTCTAACTCTTTTAAACCCAGATTAGAAGTTCCCCTTTTCACCAAGAACCCTAGAAACGATTAACACAAATTGAACCCCGAATCGTTGATATCAATCAAATTAAGTTTAGGGCTATTGCTTCCCATGTACAAACGAATGTTTTGATGTGTTCAACTACCCGATTTGAATTCGAATTGATGCAAACGACAACCAAGAACAAGTCACGGCTGAGAGTGTAGAAAGTCGAGCAATCTTCAACGATATTCAAATCAAAGGTGCAGATAGCTTCGTGTGATGGTCCGGACTAAAAGCTCTCTGTCAATTCTGATTCTTGAACACCAGAGGGTGGTGTTCGACTAGTTGCAGCCTCGTGATGAAGATGACAATTGAATTCGTTGTATGTGCTTGTTTCAGGTACAATTGAAGGTTGCAATCGATTAAAGATAGATAGATGATTGTTTAAGTTCGTTTAATTAGATTATTATTAGGATTAAATGTTTGAACGGTAGTAAGGTTAATGTCGCCGGTTTCTTGATCGATTAAGGTTCGTAACCGACTCGTAAATACGATTAAATGATACCATCAAGTTTGAAACATGTACACGGTTGAATTCAGAACGATTTGGAAACGTTTTCGAGCGGTTTAATGGGTTTTTAGGGCCACCGGTGCTTGGCCGGAGTTTGGCCGGCAAGGTGGCCGGATTTAAGGCCCTTGAGAGGGAAAGCTTAAATGTTTTTTACAAGTTGGCAACTTTAGCCCCTGTAGTTTAATATTTATCATTTTATGTATAAACCTTTTAATTAAAGTTTCTAAATTTGCAAATAAACCACCAAACTCAATTACATTTTATGTTTTGAACATTATTAAGTTTTAATAACCCTTATACGTTATTGTTATAGGTAATCTTATTATTACTAATATTATCATCATTATTATTAACATAAGCTTGGTTATTATTGTTGTTATTATAATAATAATTATTAATCTTGTTAACATTGTTATCATTATTGGTATTACCGTTATTGGTGATATTATTATTATTCTTTATTATAACTTATTATTATTGTTACTATTATTATTGTCATAATTATTAACTTTCATACATTACATGCTAATAACAACTAAGAGGAAAATAAACATAATTCACCCATAAATTCCAAGATTTACAACCATGACCCTTTTAAGAATAAACGAAGTTAGCTTTTAGTTAACGAAAATACAGAATGTTACAATCTCCCCAACTTAAAATTAATTTCGTCCCGAAATTAATAATAAAACTATACAAATAAGAATGGGTATCTCTCCTTCATGTGTTCCTCACGTTCCCAAGTAAATTCGGCCCCACGTTTATTCTCCCAACGAACCTTAACAATTGGGGAAGTTGTGGTTCTAGTTTTCTTCATAATGCGGTCCATTATTTCAACAGGTTTCTCAACAAAATGCAATGACTCGTCGATCTGAATGTCTTCCAGCAGAACATGTAGACTTTCGTCGGCCAAGCACTTTCTCAAGTTTGAAACGTGGAACACAGGATGAACTCCACTAAGGTCGGAAGGTAACTCCAGTTGGTAAGCCACCTTTCCAATCCTTTTCAAGATTTTGAAAGGTCCTACAAATCTCGAAGCCAGTTTACCCTTCCTTCCAAAGCGAACAACACCTTTCCACGGTGAAATCTTAAGAAGAACCATCTCCCCAACTTGGAATTCCAATGGATTACGTCGCTTATCAGCATAGTCTTTTGTCGACTTCTTGCCACTTTGAGGTTCACGAGGATTATTGAAACTTTATCGGTCGTTTCTTGTATAAATTCAGGGCCAGTGATGAAGTTTTCACCAATGTTGGTCCAGCAGATTAGTTAATGACATTTACGACCATAAAGTGCTTCGAACGGTGCCATCTTGATACTTGAGTGATAACTATTGTTATATGAAAATTCCACGAGTGGTAGATGCGTATCTCAATCACCACCAAAGTCAAGGACACACAGCCGTAGCAAATCCTCCAAGGTTTGGATCGTTCGCTCAGTTTGACCATTAGTTTAAGGATGGTAAGTCGTACTTAGATCCAATTGAGTACCCAAGAGTTCTTGCATAGACGACCAAATGTGCGAAGTGAAACGAGCGTCTCAGTCGGATATGATGTGTAGAGGTACCCCATGACGACTTACAATCTCATCAACGTATATACGAACCAACCTTGAGGTCCTGTAAGTGTCACGTATGGGTATAAAATGTGCTGATTTGGTCAATCGGTCAACGATTACCCATATGGTATCATGACCACAAGAGGTTCGGGGTAGTTTAGTTATGAAGTCCATGGATATGTGTTCCCACTTCCACATAGGAATCTCGGATTGCTCAAGTAATCCACTTGGACGTTGATGTTTGGCTTTAACATTTGTACATGCAAGACACTTAGCTATATAAGTCACTATGTCTTTCTTCATTCCAGGCCACCAATATTGACCACGCAGGTCCATGTACATCTCATCGGAACTAGGATGAATAAAATAACGAGTTTGATGAGCCTCATTCATGATAAAGGTGCGAAGATGATCATGCTTTGGAACCCAAATTCGATTCGCAAAGTACATCAACCCATTGGGTTTCGTTTCTAGTTGGGTTATAAGATTATGCTCCAACTCATCCTTTATTCTTCCCTCTTGTTGCACCATTTGTTGAGCCTCCAAGATACTAGACTCGATGTCACTCTCTATTCTCAAGTTTTGTAACAGTACAGTAGTCTCGTTGACATCTAGTGGAATCTCAATATCAAACTCACCCAAAATGTCAAACCATTGTTGTCGATCGTGAATTTATTGGAATGAGATTGTCTTGTTATGACTCTTTCGGCTTAGAGCATCGGCTACAACATTTTTCTTATCAGGATGGTATCGAATGTCACAATCGTAGTCACTAATCAACTCCACCCAATGACGTTGTCTCATATTGAGATCTTTTTGGTTAAAGACATGTTAGATCAAGAAGAAGGCTGGTGCAACCAAAATCAAATCACTTAGATAATTTTAGTGCTACATACAAAGGCTTTCGAAGCTTAGCATGGAACTTCCGAAGGTTGTAGAGTTCTTCCGAAGATAAAGTGAGAGATCAGCTTCCAAAGACAAAACACTACTTCCGAAGTCAAGAGCTTGCTTTTGAAGGTTAAGTCTTAGGAGAGCAATCAGAAGACTACTTCCGAAGTATGAAGGAAAGAAGAAGTTCCCAAGCCTTAGAAGAAGCAGGCTCTTCCAAAGTATAAGTGGCTTCGGAAGTACTTGTTCTTCCGAAGCCATCTAACCTTCGGAAGACACTGCTATTAACCAGTGGACATAAGTATGGTCTCTGACACTCCGCTGCAGACCTCTGATGCTGCATGGCATTTTCTCAAAGAGCCATGCAGTTGACCATACTTTATTCTACTGTTTACCTTTTTATGATAGTACATGTTACTAACTTTAGTTGGTGACAAAAGGTAAGTCAGGGACATGTCCTGACTACCAAATCTCAGATAAGACTTTATCCAAGATACCTTAAACTATATTCTTGTAGTATAGGCTTTAGTTATAGGATCCCAGCTGGTATCAAAGTATATCCAGCTGTAGGTAGTATTATATATAGTTTTCCATTGTAACTCGAAAAGGAAAGCTGGTAAGAGTCTTGTAATATTTGAGTTGAGAAGCAATATATGCAAGTACCTTGAAAATTACTTTCTGTGTTCTGTATTACTTACTATATTGTGATCAACTCTTATTGACTCTATCTTCATCCGAGTGTTGTTCAAGTGAGTTTGAGAGAAAAACAAAGTGTTAAGTGACCCTTAACCGATCCTGCAATTGGTAGCAGAGCTTCTCAGGCTCTTGATTGCATGATCTAACCATCCAAATCAACCTGTTTTTCACTCCTCCCTACAACTCACTCACTCAAATGGCCCTTAACAAGTCCGAAGTAAAGATGGGAACCATGACAAAGGCTCTCATCATTACTCCTGAAAATTTCAGGTCTTGGAGCAGAAAAATGGAAGGCTTCATCAGATACCAAGACAGCAAGATGTGGAACTCCATTGTCAAGGGCCCCTATAAGCCAAAGGTGGCATCACCTGGTGGAAACGGTGCCATGATTGAAAACGCTGTTGAAGACTATTCTGACGAAGACCGAAAGAAGATAGACATCGACAACAATGCTATGACAATTCTCATGACTGCAATACCGAACTCCATCATGGTGGGGTTTGAGCATTGTAAGTCTGCAATCATCAGATACCAAGACATCAAGATGTGGAACTCCATTTTCAACGGCCCGTATAAGCCAAAGGTGGCATCACCTGGTGGAAACGGTGCCATGATTGAAAAGGCTCTTGAAGACTATTCTGACGAAGACCGAAAGAAGATAGACATCGACAGCAATGCTATGACAATTCTCATGACTGCAATACCGAACTCCATCATGGTGGGGTTTGAGCATTGTAAGTCTGCAAAGGAATTGTTTGATGCTCTTGCTCAAATGTACTCAAGCTCTAACGACTCGAAGAAGGACTCATTGAAGCAGCAGTTTGAGAACTTCACTTATATTGCTGGAGAGACTCTCAGCCAGTAGTATTTCAGGTATATGGATCTTATCTCCTCTCTTTAGTCTGTAAAGATCACTCATGAACTCAGAGATCTTACGAGAAAGTTCATGAGTGCTCTTCCAAACGAGTGGACATTTTACTGTGTCTCTATCAAAAGGACAGAGAATCTGAACACTCTCACTATGACTGAACTTTATGGCATTCTTGATGGATATCATTTAGAGATGGAAAGTAAGAATGGCCACCAAGCAATCCATCCTTTGAGTCTTCCTACTAGCAACACTTTAATGGTTGCAGAAGGCTCAGCACCCCTACAACCTCAGCACTACCTGACTTACCAGCAGCCATCCTGCTCTTTTGGATCCTACATCACTTTCCTGAGACTCCAAGGTCTCAACGGGCTCAACACAATTCCTTCCATAAAAGTTGTGCCTTTGTCTCAGGAAGTGGACACTTTGGTGATATCCAATACTTTTTTGATGATCTCGAGTGTTTCAATCCAAATGACGTAGAGTATGTGGACATTGTCCAACAGATGGCTCTTTTAACTTGTAGAGCAAAGAAGTTCTTTAAGAGAACTGGAAGGCAATTCCCTCAAAACCCAACTACCAGCAAGTTTGGGTTCGACAAGACCAAAGCAAAGTATACAACTGTAACCAACTCGGTCACTTTGCAAGGGAAAGCAAGGCTCCCAAAACCAATCCGGGAACCCCACAGGCCTCCACTCATCCCTCAACCTCAAAGTCCACTGGAAAGTCAACTGAAACAACTACAATGGCTCAAGAAGTTGACTGGAGCTTTTCATGGTACAAGATGCGACTCCTGCTCAAGCTCTCATGGCAGGAACAAACGATACTCAGGTATATGAACATCTATGTACTCCAGCCTGTATAGCTAAAGTTAAACTTTATCAGGATTATAATATGGAAATCAGATCTGATATTGAGTCTTTAAATATTTGAAAATCTGATTTTAAGAGAGCTAAATCTGACTATCAAAAGAAAATTGAGTTAGAGAATACTATGTCTCTTTTAAAACATGAACACACCAACTACAAGACTCAAATCAAGGATCTGATATCCAAATTGTCTGAGGCTCAAGCCCAGCTTGTCACTGTTGAGGCTCAGGCCAGGAAGCATGCTATTTCTGAGCAGAACTTCCAAGCTATTCTTGCATCATCCTCCCACTCCAAACTCTATTATCAGAACAAAGGAGGGTTGGGAACCAATAAAATTGCTCCACCACACTCTTATGAGTCTATTAGACAACCTAGATGTGGTACAAGGAGCAAGAGGTTCCAACTGCTGACCTTTCCTCTCTAGAGTTTAAGGATGAAGCAACAATAGTGGCCACCACAGGAAGGAACAGGTAGAAGTGCCCATCTCCTCCTATGAAAATCAAATCCTAACCACTAAGGCCAGAAGAAGCAGAGCTAAAGCTGCTAGAAGAACTGCCAAGAAAATGGCTGAGTCTAAGCTGAAGATTGACCCAAAGCAGAAGGGTGTCTTTATCTCAGCTGGATTCCAAGTGTTAGGTACTTCTGATTCAGGAAAGGAGTGTAATACCAGCACTTCTGTCCTACCAAAGGATCAGAAGTTGAAGGGAAAAGTTGCTAATGAAGAAAAGAAGCCCAAGAAACAGCAACCCTCACATTCCCAAAAAGCTAACATTGCATGCATAATGTGTGGTCTGCACAAGCATATGGCAAAAGATTGTTACTACAATCCTGCAAGCACACATTATGCAAATAATGCTAGGAAAGAAGGAGCCAGGGAAAGTTTCACATTTGGACCTTTTCAAATGGTTCAAGTGATGAAGAAGGGAAAGTTGGTTTCTAAAGCAAGGTTGCTTTTGGAAGAAATTGTTTCTTCCGAAGGGAAAATGGCCTCGGAAGCAAATGCTACTAAAGTTTGGAAGAACAAGAAGATTCCCTTGAAACCATCTCAGAAGAAGACTGCTTCGGAAGAAAAGGTGGTGAAGACTTCTTCCAAAAAGAAAGAAGCTTCAAAAGAAGGCCATGCTGCAAAAGCCTCTATAGGCTCATCCTCCAAGATTGACCAAAGGATGGACTGGAAGATCAAGGAAGATGTTGCAGCCCAAACTCTTCTTCAAAGACATCTATTGAACCCCCATGCGTATCTTTTGGTTTAATTATGTCACTATCCTTGGAAGAACCCAAGACCAACAAGGCTTGGACTTCTAATCAAAATAACAATCTCATCTTATGTGCAGGGACATCCATATGATAAGAACAACAATGTCTGGATTATGGACAGGGATGCTCCAGGCACATGACAGGGAACAGATCTCTCCTTCAACAGTTTGAACACTAGATAGAGGTCTGTCCAATTTGGAGGTGAGGCCGGAGGATGTATTCTGGCAGAGGGAGTATATCTAATGGTAAGTTAAAAGTTGACAAAGTTAACTTTGTCAAACAGCTTGAAAGATCTGTTAGTGTTTCTCAATCCTGATCAAAAAAGCCCCAGATGCTTTTCACAGAACATGAGTGCATTATCCTTAACCAGGGATGACCATTCCTCTAGAATTGGTGCTTCTTAGATCACCCAGGAAGGGGATATGTACAAGCTGATATGAACAATGCTTCCCTAATGGTGTGAATATCATGCTTTTCTTTCAAAGCTGATAGTGATGAGTCAACACTGTGGCATAAACGCATGGGTCATTTAAATTTTAAGAAAATGAATAATTGGCTAAAATAACTTGTAATAGATTGCCTAAAAAGGAGTTTTTTCTGCAAGATAACTGTGTTGCATGCTGAAAGGGAAGCAACATAGGACCTCTCATGTCACACCCCAACCTTGACGGCGGAATCGTCGAGATGTGAGGGTTAAGATTGTTCACAGCCACATAACGCTATATTTAAGTGTAATTATTAAAATTATAAGTTTCAAAAGTCATTACAAACATAAGTCTCAAAACATGAAATAATCCCAAATAAAACAAAACGTAGCATAACATTTATTTATTTAACTAGGTCCAAGTCCTAGTTTTATTTCCAAGCTTCAAAAGTCCACTTTAAACTTGGAATTTCCTGAAACATGATAAAAATAAGAGTCAACTAAAAATAGTTGGTGAGTTTCCAAGGTTTTCATACATAATATGAAAAAGAAGTTACAGTAGCAATTCATGTCATAGGTATAAGCTAGTAAGGTTATAGAACACATATCGTTACAACCAAACCTCGACTTGATTACAAGTATAAAAGATTGGCTAAGTGTATTTGGTTCCCTAGTGCACAAGCATACGGCTCCTAGGAGTCGGCAATACATCGACTTTAGCACCAAATAGGCTTGTCAGGCCCAAAGATCTAAGACGTCGCCAGGCTAGCAATAGTTAATGATTGTAAACAAACTATGTATCTCATATAATCACTTACAATACACAAATAACCATGAAACAAATATAAGATGAATTGCAAGTGCTTACAAGTCTCAAACGTTTATAAGTGTACGATGTATAGTATCATGTTTCACCCCAAAATAGTGTGAAAAAATGTAAAAAAGGGGCAAGGAAAACTCACGTGATAATATGTATATAATGGAGATTATTTAAGAATAGCAAACGTCGTTCCAAGATGAACGTCACAAGGCACCTAAACATATGTAATTACAAGATTTAAGTTTAATAATTGAATTATTGATTTAACGAGAGTTAAAATTTCGAGTGGAGTTTGGGGATTTGTAGTCGTCAAAAAAATGTACAAAGAAATATACCATTTGTGTAAATTATTATAAAAAAAAAATAACATTAAATCATCGATAATAGCTAGTGAAGTTTAAATATAAACTTGAATAAATATTTGAAATAATCAAGATTTTAACGATAATAACTTAATAGTAATATTTGGACCAATAATAATTTATTAATTATCATTCAAAGTCCATTTTAATAGAAATTAACCAAGAACATCCTTTGTTAAAATTCTTTATATATAAAAAAATAATAATTAATTAACTTTAGAAAAATTATAGAAAATAATTTGATGTCTTTGAAAAATATTTAGAGTTTACAAAAACCCTTTTTATATTTATTAAAAATTTTCTATAATTTATTGAGGGCTGAAAAGCCTTAAAAAAATGTTTGAGGGTGCCCGGGTTCGAACCCGGACCTCTAAGTGGTGATGAGAGTGTTTAACCAGTGAACCAAGGCATCCAGCCGCGGTAGATCTTGGTTTTAAAACATTAAAAACCCATAAGCAAAACCCCCAATTTCATAAGAACCCTAGAATCGATTTGATTCCAATCGAACATCGAATTGATATTGATAATGAATCAATCATAGGGCTTTGATTGCCCATGTGAAATCGAGTATACAGATGGTGTTAATTACCCGAATTGTTATTGAATTGGTGTTTGAACACCCGAAGAAACGTTGCGGACGTGGGAGTCTTGATGGATAGGCAAACCTCAACGATAATCAAATTAAACTTGTGGGAAGCTACGAGAGTTGGTCTTGACTCAAAGCCCTATGTCAATTTCAACAATTGAAGCTCGGAAGATGATGAACCAGTTGGTTGCAGGTCTCGGGTTTTGTGGTGATCGAACTCAATGATTGTGTGTGTTTCAGGTGAAATTGACTGTTGTTATCTATTAGGAAAAGGTAGATGATTGTGTAGGTTCATTTAATCAGATTATTATTAGAGATTTAATGCCCGAACGGCTATGGAATTAAAGGTATCGTTATACGATCGTTTAAGGTTTGTAACCGATGTTTTAACACAATTTAGTTCGTGATTAAGTTCGAATCGACTCCACGAACCGGTTAGGAGCGTTTTGGGGTTCATTTTTATGCGTTTTAATGGCTTTTGGTTGTTGCCGGCGCCGCGCCGGAGCTTCGCCGGCCGGCGGCCGGAAAATCGGGGAGAGAGAAAAGGGTTTTGATTAATTACACATTTGGTCCCTCAACATTAAGTTTCTTTTTATTTTAAGCAGAAACTTCAATATAAAGTTTTTAAATTGACATTAAGACCCCCTAATCTTTAACTACTTAAAGTTTTAAACATTGTTAAATTTAATAACTATACCATTTATTTTTATTATCATTAGTAACATTATTATAGTTATTATTATTCAATTATTATTACAAATATTATTATTATGATTATAATAATAATTATTATTACTTTTTTATACTAACATTATTATTTTTATTTAATATTTATTTTAACCTAATGACAATAATGAATAAGCACAAACAACACATGAGTTTCAAAATTAACAATAAAACCCTTGTAAGAGTAACGAAGTTAACTTTTAGTTAATGAAAATACGAGATGTTACAGTCTCCCCAACTTAAAAGAATTTCGTCCCGAAATTAAAAGAAATGAAACTATACAAATAAAACGGGTATCTCCTCTTCATGTGCTCCTCGCGTTCCCAAGTAAATTCCGCGCCACGTTTATTTTCCCAACGAACCTTGACGATTGGGGTTGTTGTGGTTCTAGTCTTCTTCATAATGCGATCCATGATCTCAACAGGCTTCTCGACAAAATGCAATGACTCGTCAATCTGGATGTCTTCCAACGGAACATGCAGACTTTCGTCAGCCAAGCATTTTCTCAAATTTGAGACGTGAAATACGGGATGAATTCCACTAAGGTCGGAAGGTAACTCTAGTTTATAAGCCACTTTCCCAATCCTTTTCAGGATTTTGAAAGGTCCTACAAACCTTGGAGCCAGTTTGCCCTTCTTTCCAAAACGAACCACCCCTTTCCATGGTGAAACCTTGAGAAGAACCATCTCCCCAACTTGGAATTCTAATGGCTTACGTCACTTATCAGCATAACTCTTTTGACGACTTCTCGCCACTTCAAGGTTCTTGCGAATAATAGAAACTTTATCGGTCGTCTCTTGTATAAGTTCAGGACCAGTGATGAAGTTTTCACCAATGTCGGTCCAACAGATCGGTGAACGACATTTTCGACCATAAAGTGCTTCAAACGGTGCCATCTTGATACTCGAGTGGTAACTATTGTTATACGAAAATTCCGCAAGCGTAGGTGCGTATCCCAATCGCCACCAAAGTCAAGAACACAGAGACGTAACAATCCTCCAAAGTTTGGATCGTTCGCTCGGTTTGACCATCAGTTTGAGGATGGTAAGCCGTGCTTAGATCTAATTGTGTACCCAAGAGTTCTTGCATAGATGACCAAAAATGTGAAGTGAAACGAGCATCTCGGTCAGATATAATATGCAGAGGTACCCCATGGCGACTTACAATCTCATCAACGTATATACGAGCTAACTTTGATGTCTTGTAGGTGTCGCGTATGGGTATGAAATGTGCCGACTTGGTCAATCGGTCAACGATCACCCATATGCTATCATGTCCTCGAGAGGTTCGGGGTAGCTTTGTTATGAAGTCCATGGATATGTGTTCCCATTTCCACATAGGGATCTCGGGTTGCTCAAGTAATCCACTTGGACGTTGATGTTCGGCTTTAACTTTCGTACATGTGAGGCACTTAGCTACATAAGTCGCTATGTCTTTCTTCATTCCAGGCCACCAATATTGACCACGTAGGTCCATGTACATCTTATCGGAACCCGGATGAATAGAATAACGAGTTTGATGAGCTTCGTTCATAATAAAGGTACGAATGTTATCGCGATTTGGAACCCAAATACGATTGGCGAAGTACATCAACCCATTGGGTTTCGTTTCCAATTGGGTTAGAAGATTATGCTCCAACTCATCCTTCATTCTTCCTTCTCGTTGAACCATTTGTTGAGCCTCCAGGATGCTAGACTCGATGTCACTATCTATTCTCAGGTTTTGTAGTAGTACGGTGGTCTCATTGACATCTAGTCGAATTTCAGTATCGAACTCACCCAAGGTGTCAAACCATTGACGTCGATCTCGAATTTCTTGAAATGAGATCATCTTGTTGTGAATCTTTCGGCTCAGTGCATCGGCCACAACGTTTGCCTTACCAGGATGGTAACGAATGTCACAATCATAGTCACTAATCAACTCCACCCAACGACGTTGTCTCATGTTGAGATCTTTTTGATTGAAAACGTGTTGAAGGCTTTTGTGATCGGTGTAGACTATACATTGCGTACCATACAGGTAGTGCCTCCAAATCTTCAAAGCAAATACAACAGCACCAAGCTCGAGATCATGAGTTGTGTAATTCACCTCGTGAACCTTCAATTGCCTCGATGCGTAAGCTATGACCTTCCCTCGTTGCATAAGAACACAACCAAGGCCTTGCTTAGATGCATCACAATACACGGTGAAATCATCGTTTCCATCGGGTAGGGTCAATATAGGAGCATTGCACAACTTATGCTTTACGCTTCAAAAGCTTCTTCTTGCTCGGAACCCCACTCGAAGGGTTATTCTTTTGTGTCAAAGTGGTGAGCGGTTTCGCGATCCTCGAGAAATTGGCAATGAATCGCCGATAATAACCAGCAAGACCAAGAAAAGAACGAACTTCGGTAGGAGTTGTAGGAACACACCAATTCTTCACAGCTTCCACCTTTGCAGGATCAACGTGAATTCCTTGGCTATTCACCACGTGTCCTAGAATTGAACTTCCTCGAGCCAGAAATCACACTTCGAGAACTTTGCGTACAATTGCTCTTTCTTTAACAACTCAAGAACCAATCTCAAATGCAGCTCATGATCGGTGTTGGACTTGGAATAGATAAGTATGTCATCAATAAAGACAATCACAAACTTGTCTAGATAAGGCTTGCATACTCGGTTCATGAGATCCATGAAGACAGCAGGAGCATTGGTTAAGCCAAAAGGCATCACCATAAACTCATAGTGTCCATAACGAGTACGAAAAGCGGTCTTTGGGATGTCATCCTCATGAACTCGTAATTGATGATATCCAGAACGTAGATCAATTTTCGAGAATATGGCAGCTCCTTGAAGTTGATCAAACAAGTCATCGATGCGAGGAAGAGGATAACGATTCTTGATGGTAAGTTTGTTAAGCTCGCGATAATCGATGCACATACGAAACGATCCATCTTTCTTCTTCACGAAAAGAACAGGTGCACCCCAAGGCGAAGAACTAGGACGGATGAAGCCCTTCTCGGACAGCTCTTGCAGTTGACAAGAGAGTTCTTGCATTTCCGATGGTGCAAGCCGATGGTGACTTGGCACGGGGTTTGCTCCCGGTATCAAGTCAATTTTAAACTCGACTTCACGCACGGGAGGTAAACCACTAAGGTCATCGGGAAATACTTCAGGAAAGTCTCGTACGATAGGGACATCCTTAAGTTCTTTCCCTTTGACTTTCGTGTTGACCACATAAGCCAAGAAGGCCATATACTTCTTGTTTAAGCACTTTCGGGCTTGAGTGCAAGACATGAGTTTAAGCCCTTTAGAAGATTTTTCACCGAACACCTTCAACGTATCTCCAGAGGGTAACGGTATACGAATGCACTTCTCGAAACAAATGATCTCAGCATGGTGTTTGGCTAACCAATCCATACCAATGATGACGTCAAAGCTTCCAAGTTTCATAGGGATAAGATCGATAAGAAAATCATGCGTGTCAAGACTTAAGATGCAATCACGAACGATAACGTCAACGGTAATTGGTTCTCCATCGGCAACTTCAACAGTAAGAGGTCTTTCTAGTTTCGTATGTGGCTTAGCAAGTATGGGTTCAAACTCTAATGAAACAAAACTTTTATCGGCTCCAGAATCAAATAGGACATAGGCATAAGTTTTGTTAATAAGGAACATACCTGTTCAATTTTTAAGGTATTTAACAATACAGGTAAAATATGAAATGAATTGATCACAAAATTTAAGGGTGAGTTAACGTACCATTCACCACATCGTTGTTTGCTTGTGCTTGGTTAGCGTTGATGTTGAAAGCACGTCCTCGGCTTGTGGAACATTACCCACAAGACGAGGGCATTGTGGGCGAAAATGGCCAGGTTCCCCACAGTTGTAGCAAACACGGTTTGTGACCACAGCGGCATTGTTAGGTGCACGGTGGCAAGTCGCCACCAAATGACCATATTTACCGCACAAGGTGCAAATGCGGCATGGTTGATTCCCGGATGATGATACCTACACGTGCTGCACATCGGTTGAGGACCAGCATAAGCCCTAGCCCCAGGCACTTGTGCCACAGATGTAGCCGCAGGTACAGGTGTCTTTGGGGTTGTTTGGGTGCAGCCACGACATAGTTACGCGCCGGTGTGAACTTGCGCTTCTTGTTGTTGTTGTGGCTGTTAGACGGTTCAGCTTTGGTCTCCTTAACCGCCTCGGTAGCCGTCTTCTCCACCTTCTTTGCACCCTTCACAGACATGGTGCCCGCTCTTATATGGTTCTCGGTGAGTTGAGCGGTGATTGTAATGGCTTCTTCCAAGGTTGTGGGTCGGCTACCCACCACAGCATCTTGAATTTGGGGTGGTACACCCTTAATGAACTTCTCGATGTTGCGGGGAACAGTGTCGACCATATGGGGCAGCAGTATACTCAACTCATGATGCCTAGTTGAGTAGGCCAAATGATCACCATCATTTTGTTTCAAATTCCAAAACTCTTCTTCCAACTTTTGCAATTCACTTCTTGGGCAGAACTTCGCGATGGCGATGTTCTTGAACTCTTCCCATGTAAGTGCTAGAATGCATCGGGTCCACGATTCCTCTTCTCGCTATTCCACCAGGTAAGAGCCCTTTGTTGGAACATACTAGTGGCATAACGAACCTTGAGTGCATCGGGACACTCACAATTGATAAAGGTATTCTCCATGCTTTCGAACCACTCAAGAAGGCCAGTGGCTCCTTCCTTGCCACTAAAACTAGTGGGCTTGCAAGAGCTGAAGTGTTTGAAGGTGCAAGTTTGATTATTCCCGTGTTGATTGTTCCCGTTTTGATTGTTGCTATTCTCTCCATGACCATTTCCATTGTTGCTAGCGTTGGTCATTAAGGTGCTATTAAGTTCAGCAACCATGGTCGGAATGACAGCAGCCATTTGTCGAGCAATCATGGCGGCTAACTTACGATCGGAACTTCCACGCTTTCCATGATGACGAGACATGCTGGAATATACAAATGAGTTAGATATGAGAATTGGAATAACAAGGATTAATGTTCAACAAGGATAAGGCAAAAGTTGTAAGGCACATGGAATGGTTCCATTTGGTAACGCATTACCATTTGGAAACGTTGACACGTCAAGGTAAGTTGACCCACTCGCCTTAGAAATTTGTGTATGTTGACCATGGTTTATCACTCATCCCAGAAATCCCCAGGTAAGCATAACTAGTCCCGTAGGATTTATGCGATATGCTTGCCTTAGCCCGAGGGCCTTTTGCCAGGAAATCCAGAATACAGGTGTCCATGTGTCACACAAATTCTTAGGTTCATGAAATCAAAACCATGATGAGATTTACATAGATTAGACATAAGTCTAAAGATTCAATTCTTAAGCATAAGTATACGATTCCACGTGTTGACGAGAATAAGATTAAGAAGTTTCATTTTCGGGGAGAGTCAATGAGTCAAAGTTAAGTTTAGGGAGACAAGTAACAAAGTTTAGACAATTACAAGGCAACCTATGCTAAGGCATCAAGTTGCACATAAAGTATAGCATTATGTAGCATGTAACAATATATATATTTCCAAGAATTAAATATTATCCTATGAGGTTCATGCATAAGCTATAGTCTAGGTCACCATTACTAATAACCTAAATCCCTATAGTTATGGGCTCTGATACCAATCTGTCACACCCCAACCTTGACGGCGGAATCGTCGAGATGTGAGGGTTAAGATTGTTCACAGCCACATAACGCTATATTTAAGTGTAATTATTAAAATTATAAGTTTCAAAAGTCATTACAAACATAAGTCTCAAAACATGAAATAATCCCAAATAAAACAAAACGTAGCATAACATTTATTTATTTAACTAGGTCCAAGTCCTAGTTTTATTTCCAAGCTTCAAAAGTCCACTTTAAACTTGGGATTTCCTGAAACATGATAAAAATAAGAGTCAACTAAAAATAGTTGGTGAGTTTCCAAGGTTTTCATACATAATATGAAAAAGAAAGTTACAAGTAGCAATTCATGTCATAGGTTATAAGCTAGTAAGGTTATAGAACACATATCGTTACAACCAAACCTCGACTTGATTACAAGTATAAAAGATTGGCTAAGTGTATTTGGTTCCCTAGTGCACAAGCATACGGCTCCTAGGAGTCGGCAATACATCGACTTTAGCACCAAATAGGCTTGTCAGGCCCAAAGATCTAAGACGTCGCCAGGCTAGCAATAGTTAATGATTGTAAACAAACTATGTATCTCATATAAACACTTACAATACACAAATAACCATGACATAATATAAGATGAATTGCATGTGCTTACAAGTCTCAAACGTTTATAAGTGTACAATGTATAGTATCATGTTTCACCCCAAAGTAGTGAAAAATAAAATAAAAGGGGCAAGGAAAACTCACGTGATAATATGTATATAATGGAGATTATTTAAGAATAGCAAACGTCGTTCCAAGATGAACGTCACAAGGCACCTAAACATATGTAATTACAAGATTTAAGTTAATAATTGAATTATTGATTTAACGAGAGTTAAAATTTCGAGTGGAGTTTGGGGATCTTTGTAGTCGTCAAAAAAATGTACAAAGAAATATACCATTTGTGTAATTATTATAAAAAAAAAAATAACATTAAATCATCGATAATAGCTAGTGAAGTTTAAATATAAACTTGAATAAATATTTGAAATAATCAAGATTTTAACGATAATAACTTAATAGTAATATTTGGACCAATAATAATTTATTAATTATCATTCAAAGTCCATTTTAATAGAAATTAACCAAGAACATCCTTTGTTAAAATTCTTTATATAAAAAAATAATAATAATTAAACTTTAGAAAAATTATAGAAAATAATTTGATGTCTTTGAAAAATATTTAGAGTTTACAAAAACTTTTTATATTTATTAAAAATTTTCTATAATTTATTTAAGGGCTGAAAAGCCTTAAAAAAATGTTTGAGGGTGCCCGGGTTCGAACCCGGGACCTCTAAGTGGTGATGAGAGTGTTTAACCAGTGAACCAAGGCATCCAGCCGCGGTAGATCTTGGTTTTAAAACATTAAAAACCCATATAAGCAAAACCCCAATTTCATAAGAACCCTAGAATCGATTTGATTCCAATCGAACATCGAATTGATATTGATAATGAAATCAATCATAGGGCTTTGATTGCCCATGTGAAATCGAGTATACAGATGTGTTAATTACCCGAATTGTTATTGAATTGGTGTTTGAACACCCGAAGAAACGTTGCGGACGTGGGAGTCTTGATGGATAGGCAAACCTCAACGATAATCAAATTAAACTTGTGGAAGCTACGAGTTGGTCTTGACTCAAAGCCCTATGTCAATTTCAACAATTGAAGCTCGGAAGATGATGAACCGTTGGTTGCAGGTCTCGGTGTTTGTGGTGATCGAACTCAATGATTGTGTGTGTTCAGGTGAAATTGACTGTTGTAATCTATTAGGAAAAGGTAGATGATTGTGTAGGTTCATTTAATCGGAGTATTATTAGAGATTTAATGCCCGAACGGCCATGGAATTAAAGGTATCGGTTATACGATCGTTTAAGGTTTGTAACCGATGTTTTAACACAATTTAGTTCGTGATTAAGTTCGAATCGACTCCACGAACCGGTTAGGAGCGTTTTGGGGTTCATTTTTATGCGTTTTAATGGCTTTTGGTTGTTGCCGGCGCCGCGCCGGAGCTTCGCCGGCCAGCGGCCGGAAAATCGGGGAGAGAGAAAAGGTTTTGATTAATTACACATTTGGTCCCTCAACATTAAGTTTCTTTTTATTTTAAGCAGAAACTTCAATATAAAGTTTTTAAATTGACATTAAGACCCCCTAATCTTTAACTACTTAAAGTTTTAAACATTGTTAAATTTAATAACTATACCATTTATTTTTATTATCATTAGTGACATTATTATAGTTATTATCATTCAATTATTATTACAAATATTATATTATGATTATAATAATTATTATTATTACTTTTTTTTATATTAACATTATTATTTTTATTTAATATTTATTTTAACCTAATGACAATAATGAATAAGCACAAACAACACATGAGTTTCAAAATTAACAATAATAACCCTTGTAAGAGTAACGAAGTTAACTTTTAGTTAATGAAAATACGAGATGTTACATCTCATAAATCCAAATGTGTTAACTCTATCACTACTTCATTACACTTATTGCATATGGATCTTTTTGGTCCACAAGTATAAGAGCATTGGAAGGAAATCATACTGCCTTGTGATAGTGATGATTTTATAAGATTCACATGGGTATTCTTTTAAGAACTAAAGATGAAACTACTGAAACATTAAATCTTTTATTCTTAAAATAGAAAATCAAATTGATCACAAGGTTAAAATTATTAGAAGTGATCAAGGGACTGAGTTTAAGAACTTCGTTCTTGACTCATTCTATAACTCAAAAGGGATTGCCAGACAATACAGTGCGCTCAGAACTCCTCAACAAAATGGTGTTGCTGACATGAGAAACATGACACTTATTGAGGCTGCTCGAACTATGTTAGCTGATTCAAAACTACCTCTTACATTCTGGGCAGAGGCAGTTAGCACTGCATGCTATGTGCAAAACAGAGTTCTTGTAGTTAAGCCATATGGAAAAACCCCTTATGAGCTATGGAAAAAGAGGCCACCGTTCATTGGCTTTCTAAGGTCCTTTGGCAGCAGGTGTACCATACTTAACACAAAAGACAATTTAGCAAAATTTGCTGAAAAGTCGGATGATGCTATCTTTGTTGGATACTCTTCTAGCTCCAAAGCTTATTGAGTATACAACATTAAGAATCAACAATTTGAGGAGTCATCTAATATAGTTGTTAATGAGCACACTCCTTGTGTTAGGGGGAATGGCCTTGATCATATCTTTGATATAGAATTGTTTCCAAACTATTCTAAACCATCTTGTGAGAATGTTTCAGCTGGAATAGGTGCTCAAAATGATGCTACTACTACTGTTGATGATCAACTGTTTGAGCTACCCAGACCTCTTCCGAATTCTCCAAGAGCTGCAATAAATGAAGTTTCCACCATTCACAGATCTGACAACTTAACCATATTAAGGAATACTGAAGCTTCAACAAGTGAATCACTTGCTGAGCCTCAAAACTCATCAGGTGATCCACCACAACACCAGACAGAAGAAAGTAGTATTTTGAAGGAACATGCAACTGTTAATACTACTCACAGCCAACCATTAATGTTGTTTCTCATTCATTCAATCAGTCCTCATTGAATGACTTTGAAACAATAACTGGACAGAGTGTACCAGTTCATGAGCAGAACATGTCCAATCTGGATCTATCTCTGCAGCTGGAAGTGATTCCTCGTCTTAGGATTCATAACACTCATCCAACTGAGAACATCACAAGGGATGTCTCTGAAAGTGTGAAAATAAGAGGGCAGACTCATCATGGGAATGTCTGCCTGTATTCATGCTTTTTATCCCAGATGGAACCTAAGAAGGTGGAAGATGCCTTGAAAGATAGTAGCTGGCTTGAATCGATGCAAGAGGAGCTGCTTCAATTCAAGAGACAGAAGGTATGGAACCTAAGTCTGCTACCATCTGTCAATTACCTATAGGCACTAAATGGGTTTTCAGAAACAAGAGAGGTGATAGAGGCTTGATCATCAAGAACAAAGCTAGACTTGTAGTTCAAGGATACACCTAAGAGGAAGGAATCGATTATACTAATGTCTTTGCACCTGTTGCAAGACTTGAGGCAGTTAGCATCTTCCTTGCTTATGCTGCATCCAAGGACTTCACTATTTACCAGCTTGATGTCAAGTGTGCCTTTCTATATGGGATATAGATAGGGAAGTCTATGTGTGCCAACCTCCAGGATTTGAAGACCCACAACATCCCAACTATGTGTGCAAATTGGATAAAGCTTTATATGGGCTGTACCAGGCGCCTAGGCTGTGGTATGAGACTTTGTCTCAATTTCTTCTGAAGAATGGCTACACTAGAGGTACCATTGACAAGACTCTCTTCATCAAAAAGCCTGGAAAGGACATTTTGCTTGTTCAGGTCTATGTCGATGACATCATATTTGGTTCTTCAATGACCAAATGTGTAAGGACTTTGAAAGCATTATGAAGAAAAAGTTTGAGATGAGTTCCATGGGAAAAATGGACTTTTTCCTTGGAATTCAGGTGAAACAAATGAAAGAAGGGTTTTTCATTAATCAATCTAAGTATGTTTTTGACATCTTAGAAAGATTTGAGATGAAAGATTGTAAGCCTGTCAAGACACCCATACCCAGAAACCACAATCTTTGTCATGACCTTGAGGGGGAGGATACTGATCAACATCAGTATAGGGCAATTGTTGGTTCTTTGATGTATCTCACAACCAGTAGACCTGATATCATGTTTGCTACCTGCATCTGTGCAAGATATCAAGCTACTCCAAAGGTGTCCCATCTAGCTGTTGTTAAGAGAATCCTCAGATACCTCAAAGGAGCACCCAAACTAGGTCTCTGGTATCCCAGAAACAAGGATTTCAATCTCTATGGATACTTTGACAATGACTATGGCGGCTGCAACATTGACAAGAAATCCACATCAGGAGGATGTCAATTTCTTGGGGGAAGGATCATATCATGGCAATGCAAGAAGTAATCTTGTGTCTCTACATCAAATGTTGAAGCTGAATACATTGCTGTTGCTAGCTGTTGTGCTCAACTGCTATCGATTCAGAATCAGATGTTAGATTATGGATTAACTTTATGAGTACTCCTATCCATATTGACAACAACAGTGCTATCTCCATTACTGAAAATCTGGTGAAGCATTCCAAGACAAAGCATATTGATATCAGATACCATTTCATTAGAGATATTCATGAGAGAAAATCTGATTAAACTAATCAAAGTTGACTCAAATGAACAATATGCTGATTTGTTTACCAAAGCTTTTGATAAACAAAGATTTAAGTATCTCATAACAGCTATTGGGATGATAAACATTAATTAGATTACCTCTTTTGAAAACCTTTTAATATGTAATGTTCTATGTCAATATAATTTAAGCCCTGTTATAGAAGGTCTCTCTGAAATTTTCTAAGTATAAATTTCTTCCGAAGAGAAATTAACCCTCAGAAGCTATTTTCATAACTTCCAAAGCAAAATTTCTCAAAGGATAATTTTCTTCTCAGAAGAGTTTTTGGTCTTAGAAGAAGCGATTGATCTCATATCAGATCTACTTCCAAAACTTATACACACTCTCCATTCGGAAAGCAATCCTGACCTTCGAAAGCAAAGTCTTTGCTTCGGAAGTAAGAATTGCCTTCGGAAGACAAATTACCTTCGGAAATGTTTTATATTCGGAAGAGAGATTTTACTATGTAACGGAAATATTTTGGGCCCCACACTGTAAAAAGCAAAGATTTTGTTAATGTTGGATTATTTAACTAATTTTAACCTTACCGCCACTGTCATTTCTTCCACTAAAACATCACATCACCTTATCTTAACCTCCATTACCAACTTCCCACTCTCTTTTAAATAATCCCGACTACTTATTTCATCTTCTTACTTGAAACTTTTACTACCCTAGAAATTTTCTCTACTCCAACTTTACCCAAGCTCAAATTCATCCTCATTCACCTTTCTCCAATGGCACTAAACCCTCGGCACAATCAAGTCGCACTTCTTGATTCTTGAAAAGATACTGACTTCTCTGAAATCATCTCCTTTCTCACCCAATCATCTTACTACACAGCCTTACCGTTAACCCCACTGTTTACTCCAATCAAATGGACGAATATTAGGAAAATGGTCATGTCAAAACCCTAAATAGGATTCGTGTACTAAGGTCCAACATTTGTGGACAAGAGTTGGTCATTACTGAATAACTTATCAGGGAGCATCTCGAGCTTCATGATGAAGGAGCTCCTACTGAATTCCCCAAAGAAGATTTAGACAGCACTTATATCCTCATAGGATATGGTGGAGATATGAGTAGGTCGACAGTCTACAAGTACAACTTCTCCTACAACTTGAAGTTCCTCCTGCATATTGTTCTCCATTGTCTGTCCAACAAATCTGGAGGATGGGATCAAATCCCTTATGAACTAGGATGCTTAGTTCATGGACTGGTGAGAGGCCTCCGCTTCTATTACTCAAGATTTGTGTTCACCAATCTTATTGGGAATCTTCAAAGGGAGTCATTCTTCATGTATCCCCGATTTATTCAACACATAATCAACTGTGAGTTGGAACAGAGTATGCTTGTCTGTGCAGCTGCTCTGACTGTTCCTCATATGAGGCCTACCATCTTCAAGACTTTGAAGAAGGTGTCCACCAACTTCACTGGAAGGAACGCTTTTCTACTTCTAGGTATGATTGAGCGCATAGCTCCTGGTGACATCCCTGTTCACCCCACAGGTGATGAACCCACACCAGCAACCACCTCCATAATGCCAACACTGCCTTCTCTACCCATCACCATCACATACCAGAGACGCCCTAAACGAAGCCTTGTTCAATCTACTTTGATTGAGCAAGCACCTCCTGTTCAATCCAAAAAGACTCGAGTGGAAACATGGGCTCACACTCAGTCTGAGGTCTTACCATCCTTCTTATTCGACCTTAATTTGGGTTTAAGTCTCCTCAGTCTCAAACTCATGAGCTCGACACCCAAACCAAAAGCCCTCAGGATGAGTATCTACACTCTTCTGAGCAGCCAACAAGGGACCGCCCCACCAAAGGCTCAATGCTCGTAGACATTGACCAAGGTCCCGGGTCAGTAGGCTTAACATCCCTATCCTTCACTGACCTTCTCTTTAAAACTAATGAAGAGATAACATCTCACCAAGACAATGAAATTGATCTACAACACCCTCTCCAAGATCAACAGAGCCAAGAGAGATCCCTTATTTCTAGCCCCCATCAGCAGCCCACAACTGAGGTGAGTCCCACTAATGTGGAGGAGACTCATACAGATTCAGCTGCCACTACAGAAGATGCCTCAATGGAACCTATGGACAGTGGTAACATATCTGAGACTGAATCTATGGCAACCATGCCGTTTGATGACTCTGAAAGAGACCATTCAGCAAGGGAAACCAGGGTGCCAAGAAACCACATCTGGTGGTGAGGCTGAACATACCAGGTATGTTACCTTATCTCCCCGTGATTCTTCAAAAGAAAATGAGAGAAGCATGCAACTCCTCATCAAAGACCTTCTGTCTAAAGTCTCAAACCTTGAATCCTTGGTTAGGACTTTAGAAGAAAGGTCCACCACTCAGCAACTTGAGATTGACAATCTCAAGGCTCAACTAGCTGAGAAACAGACCGCGAGATCTGTTAGGCATGTACCTCTTCAGGTCTCATTGACTTCTTCCTCTAGCTCATTAGCTCTCAAGATGATGCTACCAAAAAGGGGGAGAATGTTTAGAGACAAACATTTGAGGACCCACAGACTCATACTTCAACCTTAACATCTTCTACTCATGTCGTCACTTTGTCTGAGCCATCTTAAGTTGTATTTCAAATTGACCCAAAGATGCTCAGAGATCTCTATAGACTCTTCACAAAGTTTCTGTTGAGATCCTCTACTCATCAGCCAAGCCCAGATGCTGCAATGATTTACTTCGGAGCTGAAGAGCTTCAGAGGCTAACTGCACCTTCTACCACTGTGGAAGAAGTGGTCAACCTAAGGTCCATATGAAACCTAAGATTCATTTCGAATGGGAAATGGGGACCGATGGCCCAACAATTGAAACAGCCAGGACAGAATCTGCATTTTCACAAACTTCCCAAGTTGAAGTTAAAGCCTCTGAAGAACAAACTGAGTCTTCCGAAGCTGAAATGGAAGCTGCGAAAGGACTGTTCAAGATGTCCGAGGAACTAATCATCACAGATGCAATCCTAGAAATGGAATCTGAGGTGAACAGTGAAGACTTTTTGAATCTACCTCTATCCCAGACACCCTCTCTGCCTCTCTCACAATCAGTATCCACTATCCAAGAACCACCACAGTCAGGCTCTTCAAAAGATAACAAAGGGAAAAGAAAGATGACTGCGGAAGAGGAGAAAATTGAGAAACTAAAGAATAAAGGAAGACTTCCAACTGAGAAGTTGCTAGCTGCTAGTACAAAAGCAGCTGCAGCCAATCAGGAGGCTGTCAATAATAAAAGGAGAGAAGAGATAATTAATCAGCTCATCCAATTGGGAGCTGCCAATGAAGAAACACTCCTGCTACCACTAGAGGAGTTGGTGGAACTGGAAAAGGCAACCAGACTGCAACTTGAGAAACAACAAGAAGCAGCCACGTTGGCCTTAGAGAAAGAGAAAGAAGAAGAACAGAAGGAGGCTGACTTGCAGCAGAGGAGAGAAAGGATAGAATTCCTATTCTCCAGAGGCTTCAATCTTCAAGAACTCTCTCCACACAACAATGAAACAATCCTTTGGCTCTACAACAAAGAGCAGGATCAAATGGAGAAAGAGAGAAGAAAGGTTGCAAGAGAAAAGCTAAAGGAAAGGAAGAAGAAGGAGGAAAAAGCAAAGACCACTGCAACTAGAAAGCTCAGTGAAAAGGCCTGGATGAAGGACTTTCTCTGGGCTCATGGCTTCTCTGGAAGGTAGGTGGGTCCCATGTCAGAGAGGACACTCCAACGGATTGTCAGCGAAATCAAGGCTGACATCCGCTTGGGAAAGAGAAAAAAGATGTACAAAAGGTAAAGGGGATGACCTTCATTGCAACTACTCAACCTCAACCTGATCCCTCACCCTTATCCTTCACCATCAAGACTGAGCCCTTCACCCCTGAACCCACATCCTTACCCTCACCCGTCTCATCACCTCAACCACCTAAACTTCCCATCCTTCAACCTAAAACACTTCCCAGAACCTCTGAACCACAACCAACCCAACAACCATCCCCTCAACCTTCTTAATATCTCTCTGTTGAGGAGTTCAAGGTAATCAAGACTAAGCTCATCAACTGCACAACTTTGAGCGAAGTCTAATGTGATGAAGATTCTGTCAACACTACCTATATTGATGGATCTTCTTGTTCCCTCATAAGCGATCAATTCCTTGATTTGCCTAGAGGAACATTGGACCAGGCAGCTAGACTTCTGGGTCTCAACTTAGATTCATTGAATGATGAAGAGAAGAAACTTAGAAAGAAACTGGTGACTCTGCTGGATACTAAGAAAGAGGACAAGATTCCCAGTCAGTCTCTTGTGCCTAGAAAAGGAATAATCCGGTGGAGGTTCGATGAAACTTCTCACAACTTTGTTGTTGAGAGGGAGAATGGTGAAGTCAACAGACTTAGTGCAACCTCTCTGTTACACTCTAGCAGATTTGATATTGCTGAGTTAGCAGAGAAACCATTCTCCAACCCCTCCAACTCTAAAGCTGTTGCACTCATCAAAAATCATCTCAGCAGTCTCCATCTAGCCGTGCTAACTGCAAAGGCCAAGATTGAAGAAGAGTTGAGATTGAGAAGACAGGAAGACAAGGAAAGACCTACTACCAAAGGCACTGCCTTTCTACAGATGCTAGAGGGTCCTGAATTGGAACCTATAGTTAGATGGTGTCACACCCCAATCTTGACGGCAGAAATGTCGAGGAGTGAGAGTTAAGATCGTTCACAGCCACATAACACTATTATTAAATCCAAAAATATTATTCATAATTTTCAAAGGTAATATTACAAACATAAGTCTCAAATAAAGAAAACATAACAAGCTTATTCATTTATTTAACTAGGTTCATTCCTAGGTGTGAACAACTTCAAAAGTGGCGATCAAGCTTGAGTATTTCCTGAAACATGTTAAAAATAAAAGGTCAAAATAATGTTGGTGAGATTTCCATAGTTTTCGATACATAAGTATATAAAAGATGGCAATTCATGTTGTGAGTTAGAGGACAAAGTAAACTAGGATGTAAGATAGAATGCACAATCAACCTCGACAAATTTTACAAGTCTCAAACGTTTAAAAGTATATACGATTAGCTAAGTGTACTTGGATCAACCAAGCAGCTTGTCTAACCCATAGATCTATGACTTCACTAGGCTAGCAATAGTTAATGATTGTATATATATTCGACATTACATGGTAGTCACAAAGTTCAACTAATCATAGCATACAGTAAATTGCCATAAGTTTACAAGAATCAAACGTTTACAAGTGCAAAGTTTATAAAGTAACATGTTTCACCCCAAAGTGTGAAAATATGAAAAAGGGATATAGAAATACTCACATGATCAAATAAGTATAGGACGACGATTAATAAGAAATGTAATAAGCAGTGATCCAATGTAGTTCTTCACAAGGCACCTAAATTATATATATATTTACAAGGTTAATTTTAATAATAAGTTTGACGTTTTAACGAGCACTAGGATTTTAAGTGGAATTTGGGATGTTAATAATTAGATCCAACTAACAAGGTAAAATTGATTACGTTTTGAGTCAATATACTATTTGATCATTTTAATACTAAGAAATAAAAGATAACCATTTGTAACAAGTCTAAATATAGTTTAACAAACTTTTAAAATAACTCCCAGTTTAAACAATAATATATACTTGTTATTTGAACAAATAATAACTTAGTGAGCTATAACGGTATTTAATGTCTATTTTATAAATATATTATTTGAGCAAATAACTATTTAGTAAATTAAAACAATATTTCAAGTTTAACTTATAAGAAATATTTAAATATATTATTTGAACAAATAATGATTTAATAAGTTAAACAATATTTAAAATCTATTTTGAACTAATTATATCATTTGTTTAAAATAATTAATCAAAATATTATAAGAAATAAATTTCCAGAAAATTAGTTAAGTGATTTTAAAAATATTGGAAGTTTTTAAATGAATTTATTATATTTATTATAAATTTTCTGAAATTTATTTTGGGCTAAAACCCCTAAAAAATTTACATGATGGTGCCCGGGTTCGAACCCGAGACCTCATGTGTGTGGGGCAAGCATCTTAACCAGTAAACTAAAGGCCTTGGCCGTGCAAGATTTCAGTATTAAAATGTTAAAAACATAATCCCAATGAATTCCCCAAATTGCATAAACCCCAGAATCATCTTTGATCGAATTCAACATCAGTTTGATTTTGTTAACGCTTACAATCATAGGGCTTTTGCTCCCCATGTATAGACGAGTGTGTACATGCGATTAATTACCCGAATGATGTTGAGTTGATAATGAACAGATGTAGGAGAGCTCGCGACCAAGCCTCGAATCTGTTCGATATGCAAAAGTGGATAGTAATCCAATTGATTGTGCAGAAAGCTTCTAGTAACCTCCGAGATCAAAAGCCCTCATTCAATTTTGGTTTATGATGACCAGGTAATGAAGTTCGAATAGAGGTCAGTTCGCGTTGAAGGTGAGTGATCGAAGGTGATGATTGTGTTGGTTTCAGGTAAAATTGAGAGTTCTAATGATTTAGGAATTGAAATACGGTTGATTAGGTGAAGTTAATTAGATTACTATGAACGTTTAATGGCCGAACGGCTATGGATTTAAGAGTGTTTCGTTAATTAGTCGATTGTACTTGTAACGGACGATTAAACGAAATCAAGATCACATTCATGTTCGAGACAGTTA
Organism: Flaveria trinervia; assembly: GCA_025506515.1. Taxonomy (NCBI): domain Eukaryota; kingdom Viridiplantae; phylum Streptophyta; class Magnoliopsida; order Asterales; family Asteraceae; genus Flaveria; species Flaveria trinervia. The sequence continues at coordinate 209,847 of JACCIX010000399.1, forward strand.
CATAATGATTTGGGGTTAATACGTGATTGATTTCGGGTGCTTTGGGGAACTTTAAGGGTGGCCGGAAAGGCTCCCAGCATTTGGCCGGTACCCTAGCCGGAAAAGCGGGGGTTGCACAAGGGGGGGGGGGGTTGGTTTCCATTATTTACACAAATGGTCCCTACGGTTTAGTTCCTAACATTTCATGCACAAACTTTAATATTTAAGGTTCCAAAATTCACATAATAACCCCTGGACTTAAATTAAATTTTCCAAATTATTACTATTTGTAACAATATTTTTTTTTATTATTATTATTATTATTATTAGTCGTAGTTCTTATAATTATTGTTATAATTTATGGTTATTATTCCCATTTTTAATATTGTAACCATTATTATTATTATCATTTATTATTAGTATTATTATTATTATGATTGTTATTATGTAATAATTTACATTATAAATTTTCAATTAAAGAATTTAAGACAAATTACAGCAATAAGCATAAGCCCCCAATGAGTTTCGATTTAGGCAATAATGGTCCTTATGAGAATTATAACGACGTTAACTTTTAATTTAACGAAAAGTACGAGATGTTACAGATGGGAATATGATTGCAGTTCCCATTAACTAACTCTTTTCAGAGGGCAACAACAGAGGGTACATATCATCCAAGGTCACAGACTGGACTTCCTGTCTACCAAGGATTTATACAAATTTCTTATCACCACATCAGGGAAGAACAAGGAAACAGATAAATATCTACTCTCCTTGGTGCTAAAAGTTTTGAGAAGCAGAAACAAGTGAGGTTTTGATAGCATCAGCCTAGGAGAGTTTGTTAGATCAAGAAGAAGGCTGGTGCAACCAAAATCAAATCACTTAGATAATTTTAGTGCTACATACAAAGGCTTCCGAAGCTTAGCATAGAACTTCCAAAGGTTGTAGAGTTCTTCCGAAGATAAAGTGAAAGATCAGCTTCCGAAGACGGAACACTACTTCCAAAGTCAATAGCTTGCTTTCGAAGGTTAAGTCTTAGGAGAGTAATCAGAAGACTACTTCCAAAGTATGAAGGAAAGAAGAAGTTCCCAAGCCTTAGAAGAAGCAGCCTCTTCCAAAGTATAAGTGGCTTCGGAAGTACTTGTTCTTTCGAAGCCATCTAACCTTCGGAAGACACTGCTATTAACCAGTGGACATAAGTATGGTCTCTGACACTCCGCTGCAGACCTCTGATACTGCATGTCGTTTTCTCAAAGAGCCATGCAGTTGACCATACTTTATTCCACTGTTTACCTTTTTATGATAGTACATGTTACTAAATTTAGTTGGTGACAAAAAGTAAGTCAGGGACATGTCCTGACTACCAAATCTCAGATAAGACTTTATCCGAGATACCTTAAACTATAGTCTTGTAGTATAGGCTTTAGTTATAGGATTCCAGCTGGTATCAAAGTATATCCGGCTATAGGTAGTATTATATATAGTTTCTCATTGTAACTTGAAAGGAAAAGCTGGTAAGAGTCTTGTAATATTTGAGTTGAGAAGCAATATATGCAAGTACCTTGACAATTTTTCTGTGTTCTGTATTACTTACTATATTGTGATCAACTCTTATTGACTCTATCTTCATCCGAGTATTGTTCAAGTGAGTTTGAGAGAAAAACAAAGTGTTAAGTGACCCTGAACCGATCCTGCAAGACGTGTTGAAGGCTTTTGTGATCGGTGTAGACAATGCATTGAGTACCATACAAGTAATGTCTCCAAATCTTCAAGGCAAAAACGACCGCTCCAAGCTCGATATCATGTGTTGTGTAATTCACCTCATGAACCTTCAATTGTCTCGATGCATAAGCGATGACCTTTCCACGTTGCATGAGAACACAACCAAGGCCTTTTTTTGATGCATCACAATAAAAGGTGAAATCATCGTTTCCATCGGGTAGGGTCAAGATAGGAGCATTGCACAATTTGTGCTTTAACGCTTCAAAAGCTTCTTCTTACTCGGATTCTTTTGTGTCAAAGAAGTGAGTGGTTTCGCGATTCTCAAAAAGTTGGCAATGAATCACCGATAATAACTAGCAAGACCAAGGAAAGAACGAACTTCGGTAGGAGTTGTAAGAACACACCAATTCTTCATGGCTTCTACCTTTGCAGGATCAACGTGAATTCCTTGGCTATTCACCACGTGTCGTAGAAATTAAACTTCCTCGAGCCAGAATTCACACTTCGAGAACTTCGCGTACAATTGCTCTTTCTTTAACAATTCAAGAACCAGTCTCAAATGCAGTTCATGGTCGGTGTTGGACTTGGAGTAGATAAGTATGTCATCAATGAAGACGATCACTAACTTGTCTAGATAAGGCTTGCATACCCGGTTCATGAGATCCATGAAGACAACAGATGCATTGGTTAAACCAAAAGGCATAACCATGAACTCATAATGCCCATAACGAGTACGGAACGCGGCCTTCGGGATATCATCATCATGAACTCGTAATTGATGATATCCAAAATGTAAACCAATCTTTGAGAATATAGCAGATCCTTGAAGTTGATCAAACAAGGCATCGATATGAGGAAGAGGATAACAATTCTTAATGGTAAGCTTATTAAGTTCATGATAGTCGATGCACATACGAAACGATCCATCATTCTTCTTCACGAAAAGAAAGGGTGCACCCCAAGGGGAAGAACTAGGATGAATGAAACCATTCTCGGATAGTTCTTGAAGTTGACTAGAGAGTTCTTGCATTTCCGTTGGTGCAAGCCGATATGGTGACTTAGCCATGGGATTTTCTCCCGGAATCAAATCGATTTTAAACTCGACTTCACGCACAGGAGGTAAACCACTAAGGTCATCGGGAAATACTTCAGGAAAGTCTCGTATGATCGGGACATCCTTAAGTTCTTTCCTTTGACTTTCGTGTTGACCACGTAAGCCAAGAAGGCCATATACTTCTTGCTTAAGCACTTTCGGGCTTGTGTGCAAGACATGAGTTTAAGCCCTTTGGAAGATTTTTCACCAAACACTTTCAATGTATTTCTAGAGGGTAACTGTGTACGAATGCACTTCTCGAAAGAAATGATCTCGGCATGGTGTTTGGCTAACCAATCCATACCAATGATGACGTCAAAGCTTCCAAGTTTCATAGGAATAAGATCAATAAGAAAAGCATGCGTCTCATGACTTAAGATGCAATCATGAATAATGACATCAACGGTGATCGGTTCTCCATCGGCGACTTCAATGGTGAGAGGTCTTTCTAGTTTCGTATGTGGCTTTGCAAGTATGGGTTCAAACTTTAACGAAACAAAACTCTTATCGGCTCTAGAGTCAAATAGGACATATGCATAAGTTTTTTTAATAAGAAACATACATGTTCAATTCTAAAGGTATTTAACGATACAGGTAACGCATGAAAAGAATTAGGTCACAAAAGTTAGGGGTAAGTTAACATATCATTCACCATATCGTTGTTTTCTTGTGCTTGATTTGCATTAATGTTGAATGCACGTCCTCGGGCTTGTGTAACATTACCCACAAGACGAGGGCATTGTGGGCGGAAATGACCAGGTTCCTACAGTTGTAGCAAACACGGTTTGTGACCATTGCGGCGTTGTTTGGTTCATGGTGACAAGTCGCCACCAAGTTACCATATTTACCACATAAGGTACAGATACGACATGGTTGATTCCCCGGATAATGGTACCTACAAGTGTTGCACATAGGTTGAGGACCAGCATAGGCCCTAGCCACAAGCATTTGTGCCCCAAGTGCAGTCACATGTACCATTTGTCTTTGAGGTGGTTTGGGTGCAACCACGGCATAATTGCGCGACAGTGTGAACTTGCACTTCTTGTTGTTGTTGTGGTGAGACGGTTCAACTTTAGTCTCCTTAATGGTCTCGGTAGCCGTCTTTTCCACTTTCTTTGCACCCTTCACAGACATGGTGCCCGCTCGTATATGGTTCTCGGTGAGTTGAACGGTGATAGTGATAGCTTCTTCCAAGGTTGTGGGTCGGCTACCCACCACAGCATCTTGAATTTGGGGTGGTACACCCTTAATGAACTTCTTGATGTTGCAGGGAACAATGTTGACCATATGAGTCAGTAGTATACTTAACTCATGATGCCTAGTTGAGTAGGCCAAATGGTCACCACCATCTTGCTTCAAGTTCCAGAATTCCTCCTCTAACTTTGGTAGTTCACTCCTTGGGCAGAACTTCGCAATGGTAATGTTCTTGAACTCTTCCTAGGTAAGTGCTAACATAGCTTCAGCACCACGGTTTCTCTTCTCGCTATTCCATGTGGCATAACAAACTTTGAGTGCCTCGGGACACTCATAGTTGACAAAGGTATTCTCCATACTCTCGAACCACTCAAGAAGACCAATGACTCCTTCCTTTCCACTATAATTAGTGGGCTTGCAAGAGCTAAAGTGCTTGAAAGTGCAAGTTTGGTTGTTGCGCCCTTCGTTAACACTATTCTCTCCTTGACCATTCTCATTGTTTCTAGAGTTGGTCATCAAGGTGCTATTGAGTTTAGCAACTATGGTCGGAATGACGGCAGCCATTTTCCGGGCAATCATGGTGGCTAGCTTACGATCAGAACTTCCATGCTTTCCATGATTACGAGACATGATGGAATATACAAAATGGGTTAGACACAAGAAAGGGAATAACAAAGATTATAATTTAAACAAGGATAAGTCAAAAGTGGTAAGGCACATGGAATGGTTCCATTTGGTAACGCATTACCATTTGGAAACATTGACACGTCAAGGTAAATTGACCCATTCGCCTTAGAAACTTGTGTATGTTGACCATAGTTTATCACTCATCCCAGAAATCCCCAGGTAAGCATAACTAGTCCGTAGGATTTATGCGATATGCTTGCCTTAGCCTAAGGGCCTTTTGCCAGGAATACCAGGATACGGGTGTCTATATGTCACACAAATTTCTTAGGTTCATGAAATCAAAACCTTGATGAGATTTTCATAGATTAGACATAGAGTCTAAAGAATTAAACCCACGATAATAAGTGTACGATCCACGTGTCGTCAAGAATAAGTTTAAGAATTTCATTTGTCAGGGAGAGTCAAAGAGTCAAGGATAAGTTTAGGGAGACAAGTAACAAAGTTTTAACAATTACAAGGCAATCCTATGCTAAGGCATCAAATTGCACATAAGTATGGCATAGCATTATGTAGCATGCAAAACAATATACTTTTACAAGAATAATAATATCATTCTATAAGGTTCATCCATAAACTATAGTCTAGTTCACCATTTCTAATAACCTAAATCGCTATAGTTATGGACTCTGATACCAATCTATCACACCCCAACCTTGACGGCGGAATCGTCAAGATGTGAGGGTTAAGATTGTTCACAGCCACATAACGCTAAATTTAAATGTAGATATTAAAATTATAAGTTTCAAAGAAAAGTACAAACATATGCCTCAAACATAAAATAGTTCCAAGCAAAATAAACAAAACAAAATCCTTTTATTCAATTAACTAGGTCTAAATCCTAGATTATTGCAAGCTTCATTTGATCACTTTAAACTTGGGCATTACCTAAAACATGATAAAAATAAAAGGTCAACTATAAAGTTGGTGAGTTTCCAAGGTTTTCATACATAATATAACAAAGGTTACAAGTAGCAATTCATGTCATAGGATATGAGTTAGCAAGCTTATAGAACACATGTAGTTACAACCAAACCTCAACTTGATTACAAGTATATACGATTAGCTAAGTGTATTTGGTTCCCATGATGAACAAGCATACGTAATCAGGAGTCGGCAATACATCGGCTTTAGCACCAAATAGGCTTATCAGGCCCAAAGATCGAAGACGTCACCGGGCTAGCAATAGTTAATGATTGAAAACAAAATATGTATCTCATATAATCACTTAAAATACACAAATAACCATGACAAAATATAATGATGAATTGCAAGTGTTTTACAAGTTCAAAAGTTTACAAGTGTATGTTGAATACGTATCATGTTTCACCCCAAAATAGTGTGAAAAATATAAAAAGAGGCCAAGGAAAACTCACATGATCAATAAGTATATGATTGAAGATTAATAGAAATATTAAACGTCGTTTCAACGTAATTCCTCACAAGGTACCTAAATAGATATTACAAGTTTAAGTTCTAAATAACAAGATTTAACGTTTAAACATGATCTAGGGTTTCAAGGGAGAATTTGGGAAACTTTTGTAAATACGTTGAATAATTTTAATCAAGAAATTTACCATTTATGCATTTTAATAGAGAAAAGAAATTAAACCATTTACAACAAATAAAGTTTAAATATAAAATTTCAATAAACACCTTGAGAATAATCATGACTCAAAAAGGTAACATTTGGACAAATAATTTATTATTTATTACTTTAAATTTATATTAATAGAAATATCCCAAGAATAACCTTTGTAAAAAGATTTTATTAAAAATTATTTAATTATCTAAATTTTAATAAAAATTCAAAAAATTATTTGGCGTCTATAAAAATATTTAAAGTTTACAAAAACTATTTTTATAATTATTAAAAATTTCCTATAATTAAATTAAGGGCTAAAAAGCCTTAAAAAATAGATGAGGGAGCCCGGGTTCGAACCCGAGACCTCATTGTGGAGAGAGTATTGACTTAACCAGTGAACCAGGGCCTTGGCCTGGTTCACTTTGGTTTCTAACTCTTTTAAACCCAGATTAGAAGTTCCCATTTTCACCAAGAACCCTAGAAACGATTATCCCCAAATTGAACCCCGAATCGTTGATATCAATCAAATTAAGTTTAGGGCTATTGCTTCCCATGTACAAACGAATGTTTTGATGTGTTCAACTACTCGATTTGAATTTGAATTGATGCAAAAGACAACCAAGAACAAGTCCCGGCCGAGAGTGTAGAAAGTCGAGCAATCTTCAACGATATTCAAATCAAAGGTACAGATAGCTTCGTGTAATGGTCCGGCCTGAAAGCTCTTTGTCAATTTTGATTCTTGAACACCAGAGGGTGGTGTTCGACTAGTTGCATCGTCGTGATGAAGATGACGATTGAATTCGTTGTATGTGCTTGTTTTAGGTACAATTGAAGCTTGCAATCAATTAAAGATAGATAGATGATTGTTTAAGTTCGTTTAATTAGATTATTATTAGGATTAAATGTTCGAACGGTAATGAGGTTAATGTCGCGGTTTCTTGATCGATTAAGGTTCATAACAGACTCGTAAACACGATTAAATGATACCATCAAGTTCGAAACATGTACACGGTTGAATTTGGAACGATTTGGAAACGTTTTCGAGCGGTTTAATGGGTTTTTAGGCCACCGATGCGTGGCCGGAGTTTGACCGGCAAGGTGGCCGAATTTACGGCCCTTGAGAGGGAAAGATTAAATGTTTTTTACAAGTTAAAGATTAAATGTTTTTTACAAGTTGGCAACCTTAGCCCCTATAGTTTAATATTTATCATTTTATGTATAAACCTTTTAATTAAAGTTTCTAAATTTACAAATAAACCCCCAAACTCAATTACATTTTATGTTTTAAACATTATTAAGTTTTAATAACCCTTATAGGTTATTGTTATAGATAATCTTATTATTACTAATATTATCATCATTACTATTAACATAAGCTTGGTTATTATTGTTGTTATAATAATTATTATTATTAATCTTGTTAACATTGTTATCATTATTAGTATTACCGTTAGTAGTGATATTATTACTATTCTTTATTATAACTTATTATTATTGTTACTATTATTATTGTCATAATTATTAACTTTCATACATTACATGCTAATAACAACTAAGAGGAAAATAAACATAATTCATCCATAAATTCCAAGATTTACAACCATGACCCTTTTAAGAATAAATGAAGTTAACTTTTAGTTAAGGAAAATACAGTATGTTACATTAGGTGTTTAAGGTTTACTTACTTTTGTTTTGATGTCAAGTTCTCTTGATGTTACCTTTGTATTGTGGTGTTTGTTAAGTTGTTTCTCATTCTATTTGATGTGTGTTGGTGCTAAAATGTTGAGGTTATTGAACAAATAATGTTTGGTATCAAATACTTATGCATATGAATACATGCACCCGTAAATTTCATGCATGCATGCAAGCATGCATACGTACCACGCATATATATTTACACATAAACATATATAATATATAGAAAGGGTTAGTCAAATAATGAATAACATGTAAGAGAATTTTATTTGTTTATTAATTTTGCCTAACCTTATTTTTAGGGTTGTCATATTTCACCCTCTCTTTTTGTCAAAATCAAAGTTCCACTCTTTAATTTATAACTAACTAAGTTTGTATATATATATATATAATATATATATATATATATATATATATATATAATATATACACACACATACATACATATATATATATATATGTGTGTGTGTGTGTGTTTTAACAAACACATATAACCAACCCTTTTGGTTAAACATTCAAGTTCTTCACAAAACCTTATTAACACTTCATCTTTATCAAAAATCAATAGGAAAGGTTCAAAAATCTGAAAAGTATTGTAAACCAAAGAATTAAACAAAAAGGTTATAAATAAAGGGTTGAAACATATGCGTAATCTTGATAAATTTGATTTATTACATAAATGATTGTTATTGTAGGAATAAAAACTGTGAATATGTTAGAAATATTAAGAAGTAATAATTTGCAAAATTTGATGCAATTATAATAAGTAAAATAATTTATATAAATTATTTAAGTTATTAAAAGAAAATTATCAACTGGAAGAACCGAACCTCATAAAAAGCTGGAAATATTATATGATAATTCTTATGTGTTATAGAATCTATAAAATAAATTTCATAATCTAATTCGTAGTTATACTTAAGTTATAAATTTTAGAAGAATCTATAATTTAAAAATAGAGAAAAATAGTTAAACTATAAGATAATCATGAAAATTTTATAAAAAGTATAATAATTAGATTATAAAAGTTTATATGAAATTTAAAATTTTTGGACAATTCTGCTATTTTTACCAAATATTGTCAGAATAATAAAAATCATTAAATAGAGTTGTGTTATGATTTAGCATTTAAGGAAATTATGAAGCGGTATATATTTTGGTATGTGAATTCTGATAAATTTTGCTGAATTTTAGAGACCCATAATTATTTTTGCTAGTTTATACAAATATTGTAAAATTTTCAAAAAATAAACTATAAATAGTTAATATATGAAACTTTGGCATCTTTTAATAGATTTTTGTATGTATCTGCTGTAAAATTTCATGACATATGGATGATTATAGCTTCTGTTTTGATTTTATAAATCTAAGATGCTGAATATTTTAAATAAATATTGATTGTTTGTAAATATTTTTATAGGGAACCTACCAGAGTAAAAAATAAGACTTATAGCCTTATTTTGTATTTATGAGTTTTTTGGGGGAAAAACATATTGTTTTAAAATTGATGCATATATAAGATTTTTTAGATTAATTGTCATTTATGTTACAACTATTAATTCGGATGTGGAACCATTGGATAATATAGGTATCGTTACTTAGGAAAATATTTCATGCACCAACATATGAGTGTTGTGATATTATATTATCTAATTTTTATGATTTATATTGTGACAGTTATGAATCACTTGTTTATAAGTAGGTTTGTTGTAAACTTATTTATGATGCATCAATATATGTATTATGTTTGATGACAAACCTATCATCTCACCAACTTTATGTTAACCGTTCTAAGTATGTTTTCTCAAAAAATCATCATGTCTAAAACATTATGTTCTCTTTTGATGTGTATAACGGTTGTAGAGAAATCACGGGGAAAGTTTGTGTGAACCTAACCGTTAATCTTTACGATCTCACTGTATCGGCGGACGCTCATTTCCATCGTCTCTGAAGATTTAGCAGTTAGATAACATGCTTTGTAATAGGATTATGTTAAATTTTGTCTACTAATGATATAATGTAACCCTAACCCCTAATGATCCAATGGGATATGTTATATTATGTTTTTATTGTGTTGTTTATTTAATTTCCCAATCAATACGTTCTGATCAAGCTAGTCACATCTAAAATATTTCACGCTTCCGTCGAAATGTGACATTGGTTTTATCTCGTTTAATCGGTTAACCGACAAATACTTAGAGGTTAAGGCGTATGACTTGGGTAATTGTTGAAATGTGCAAAGAAATTGATTTAAATAAAGAATTGTTTTTTTCAAAATGATATATTTTAGAAGAAGAAAGTGGAAAATAGTTATTTGACCAAAATAATATGGTTAATAGTAATACCACCCTTCCTAAGAGCGGTTTTTCACAATCTCAAACTCCCAATAATTGGGTTGTCAATCAATATCAAAAATAGCTTTTAGCATGAGCAGTTTCAGTAACTCTGTTACCATCTCAACCATTAAAGCTAGAAACCGCTCATTGCATGAGCTACTTCTCCCTCAACCAAATAAAACGAGAAACTACTCCTAAAAGGAGTAGTTTATCACCTATTAAAGTTGATCTCTCCTACTTCCCCTTAAACAAATAAAAAACAAGAAGCTGCTTCCACAAGGAGTAATTCCTCACTAAAACCTAATGATAAAGCTCATGCGTAATGTTCATACAGATGCATAATATGCGCATATATTAGGAGAACTTTAAAGTATTAAGTAAATTTTTTTAACAAAGATATGAATGTTAAATGGTGTCAAGTGATTAATGTTAGTACTATTTTACCTTTAAAATGATTATATGTTATGCATTGAATTAAATAATTGTTTTTAATTTTATGGTATCTTAAAATACCTCGCTCCCCCTCCCTCACATATGCTTATATATAGTATAGATTAGATATTAGATATGTTGAGCCCATTAAAAGTAACATCATAGAGATTAGCAATTAGGTCCTTTCGAAACCAACCTAGCTACAAAGTTTCCATTGTTAGTTGTAAAATGTCTGTCGTGTCATTTGGTTGTTGCAAATCAGTCCGTCAATGGTGATTTCTGCTTGTAGATTCTTTCTCTCTCTCTCTCTCTATTAATATGTGATCTGTGTTACAAATTTTCGACTCAATTCATAAATGTTATATATATGATCATTTGATTGGTATCTAAATATGCATCTCTTCACCGCTTCAATTGATTAAATATGCAAACGTTATATGATTTGAATTAATCTTTTCTAGCTTTTAAATGATGTTGACAATGCATAATTAATTACACGATAAAATAATCAAATGTTCCAGCTTCGTTAATTTCATGCTAGCTAGCCTAGTATAATAGTTGTGATTCATAAAGTTTAGACTAAACTTAAATACGTTGTAGTTAGGGTGCTAATGTCGCGATAATTAGTTCAGCTTGATGTGTTTGGCATGAATGTTCACAATGAGATGCAATTTAGCTCAACTTAATTTTATCCATGTAGATCGATCCTCGCTGACGAGGAAATTATGGTGGTGAAAATGGGATCCACCGGCCAATGATTAAACTAAACAAAAAGGATGTTTATTGGTTGCTGCAGGTGGAAATATTATTGGGAACTACTGCATTGCAGCTTAAATATGTCACCTTAATACAGTATAAGTATCACTATTAACTTTTATGGGGATGATCATGGCTGTAGCAAAAACATAGTAAACCAACA